>VUQI01003609.1:0-10155 GCA_015106735.1 Paratilapia polleni | reverse complement strand
AGTGAAATATAGTTAAAAAAAAAAAAAAAGAAAAGAAAACATCCAGCTGCTGTCAAGTGTGGTTTCAAACTAAAATCTGAAAGTCTAATGTATGAAAAAAATATTTCTGTAATTTCTCTTTATAGTGTTAAACACCATCCAGATAAAAATGACCACTTTTAAACGCGTGTTAGACCTGTGGAGACATGACACAGGGAAGTCTGGGAACTGCTGATTTGTACAAGAGAAATAAAAGTACAGTAATTTCGTGTTTTATCTCAAAGGTAAGTAAGATAATTCATTACACACTGTCTCGTCATAAATAACCGTCATGATGAGCCAGCCTTCAGATAAAGTATCAGGGTGTGTCTGCTTACTCATTTGGTGTAAACTGATTATTGGATTGTGGCTGGAAAGACAGCTCATACTGCTGCATGCTGCTATTATATCATCTTAACAAGATAAAAGACTGGTAAATTACCTCTTCCAGTTCAAACTTTGTCGAGAACCTGCTGGTCACTCCTTCAATAAGCATCGCTCCATCTCTGGCAAAACATTAGGAACAGCTTTTAGTAAAACACAGTTGATTCATTCATAAATGTCAGATTTCATTCAGGATGGTTCGTTTTAGTTACATGGACCTAAAATCTGTTTACTGTATGAACTTGGTTATATTCTGAAACTGGAGGCAATGACTAGTGAAGGAAAATATGGATTTTCAATTCCCTGCTGATTAGGTAATTTAGTTTAGATAAGCCTCATTTCAGTGTGCTCATGAAATGAAAACCCCCTCTCATGTATATGTAAACTTTGATACCATTTATTTTAGCTTCCTGGTAACGGTGCAAACAGAAGAGCTAATGATAAGAACTGATTAAATAACAAGACCTTTGTACTTGATGACACAGTGCAGAATTTTTATAGATGACTGTTTATTATTGTTTGTTCTTTTATGGCCCTGCTTGTTTGCTCAAGTCATTTGTCCACAGGTCACTTCAGTGTCTAGAGGCCCCTGGACAAGCTGAGGCCCTCAAATCTCTGTGATGAAGCAGCGAATATGTCAGTGGTGTCTCCTCGGCTGGAAGTTCAGCGCCATAAAGCAGCTCATGAGACAGAGCTGTAAGCCAAGCCAAACATAAGCAGGGAAACGCTGTGTGAGCTGTTGATCAGTTCAGTGGTGGTGGAGGTCCTCTGTAACCCCAAACTGTCAGCATATTTCCAGTGATTACAGCGTGTTATTTATCACTCAGCAATGTAATAATTGGTGCTAAGTTCTTTTGGTCTCCACCAAATCCAGAAAAAATATTGTTTATTTTGACTTTGTTGGCTTTGTTTTAAAATTTATACAGTTTATGTTTTGTTTTGTTTTTTTCCTCTTCATTAACTTCAAGTTGCTGTAGCAACTGAATTTCCCCTGTGGACATCAATAAAGTTTTCTCTTATCTAATCTTGTTTCTGCCTGTTTGATGCTTTACAGTGGGTTGAAGCTAAAGCTGAGACTGAACTTGCACTTTGTTTTGCAGGCGGAAAAACTGACTGCCTAAAACAGGCTACAAACCTCTGTAAAGCTAACCGGTATGGTAAAGTTAGGTCATAATTAAATTTTCTCTCAATATCAAAACCAAACCCTTAAAATATCACAACTTTTCAGTTCCACCTCAGCATTTCTTTGGTTTTTTGCTCATTGTTGGGAATTTATGGCCCTCAAACTGCACTCCGCCAGCCCATCAGCAAACAGCAGATAGATAACTTGGGTGGCTCATAGAGCATTTCTCAGCTGGTGGAGCCCAAAACTGAGCTAAAAAAGAGAGAGCATATTCTGTTACATTAGACTTATAGTGATCCACACTAAGCCAGGTAATTTCGTATATGTTCTTTTCTGTTTGTACTAGCTCCCCTTCCACATTAAATAGTAAAAACCTGGATCTGAAAAAAATTAAAGATGGTGGCAACAGTGCTGCATTTTATTATCTTCTTGAATTAAACCAATAGGAGGAAAAGGAGGAAACACTGCAGTAGGAAAGTTTCCTGTTGCTTTGTGACAAACCAGAACTCAATTTTTTTGTTGTTGAAATCTGCTTTCAATAAATGAAAAGCAGAAAGGCACTGAGGCAATTCAAATGCAGCTCCCCCTCTTTCTCATTTGTTTTCATGCTCTTCATACTGACATTTTATGTGGAGAGGTTTTTACAAACCAGCTGAAATGGGGTCATACTGCCCAAAACTGAGCTCCTAGAAGCTTCATTTTTCAGTTTTCACACGTCTAACTGGTGTGTTATGGAGACTTCTCCACCCTTATAAGCATATGTTCTGAGGTAAACCATGAATTCTTGTACTCTTCTTGTGAATCTGTTGGAATAAAAGTGGCTAAATAAACACTCAGCACTGAAGCAAATGTGACCCATCATCGACCTGAAACCAAGAATACTGGCATCGTGTTTTCCTTTTCCATGTCTGAATTTGTCTAATCCACAATCTAAAATAGTTGACTCAGAAAATTAGATGTCATCTGTAAAAACCAATATGAGAGGGAGTAGACACAGTCCAAATAGCAACCTACCCCTGACTGACGTAGTCCCAGTGTGCTCTGATAAAGTTCCAGGCCAGTGCCTGCCCCGCTGCGTTCGTGGCTATGTAATTAATCGTAGAAGCAACATCCATCAGACGAATCTTCTCAGGGTCCAAAGTGTACTCGAGGTATCTGCAAGATAAGGAAGGCTCTTACTGGATATCCAATTAATAAAGTCCATGTGTGTGAGGATCTGCTTTATCAAAGGTGTGTCTGTAATGAAAGGAGTCATATACATTCTGTGTGACACACATCAGGACTTTATGCTTCACCTGCTGAGCAACCAGATCTTCTTGGTGCAGGACAGAGCTCGTCGGAGTTGGTCTTTCTCTGAGGTGTCGCTGGAGGTCAGATACTTGTCCCAGGCAAACTCCCACTCTTCCTTATCACCAGCAGCCACAGCTTGGCAATAGATTATAGACCGAAGGTTTGGGTGGATGCTGAATCACACACACACACACACATTTTATTTTCACTGCTTCAGGACTGTCTAATTTTCACATTTTCCTGGTTGTGCTGGAAAGTTGACATGACATGTTTTTCCTCCCTGCACTACAAACATTGGAAGGAATCTCATGAGCAGTATATGAAAGCACTCTGCCCTACAAAAGTAAAATCAGTCCATTATACCATATAGAAGTGGCTCGATAGTATAATGGACTGCCATCATACATTATTTGTATATCTATTTCTATGGCTAATTTCTATTCTAGTGTTTACTAAGGTCACAGAAAATGCTTAAATTATCAGTAACTTCAAAACAGATATTATAGAAGATTTTACTGCTGGGACAAATAGAAGACATCCAGAGGCATGGTGCAACATCTAAAATTCAATGAAAAGCCAACATTACCAGACATTGAGATTTGGATGAAAAGTCAAAGGTGAAAATAAGTCTTCTGAGGTTGTTGAACCGAGTCTAGAATAAGATGCCCCTTTACATATAAATTTGTTTGAAAAGTGTAATGATGACCTGTTTATCCATTTTCTTGGGGTATCCCAGCAGACCTTGTGCAGGTTTATCATAGCTTACGCACAGAGACGGACAAATCACTGAACATGCTCATGTCCATGCCTCCACAAACACCACTAGTATACAGTAGACCCCATGCAGACCATTCTGCTTTGAAGCAACCATGCTAAACACTGCTCTAACATGTCAGCCAAACATGTGGGACTAATAAGGCAAATATAAACCACTTTTAATCCTTTCTAACATAATGTGAGTAACACAAACAGCTCTGGTTATGTAACATGCACACCTGAAGTCCTTACACTGGGGATAAAATAATCGGAACGTCATTTCTTGATCTTGGTGGCATGGGTACATGCAGGCTGGGTATAGACCTGCTTTAGCATTATTACATAGCCTAAAATGTCTGAGATGCAAAATAAAAATTGCTCTATGCCATGTATGTATATCTACATGTAAATTATATTCCTATTCCATCATGTTTTGCATGGCAAGCATATTTATTCAGGCCTCTGGACTTTCTATGCCACCAAATTAAAAGACATAGTATGCTTAGTGGTTTTACAGCAAGTGATTAGGTCAAGAGCTTAAGTGATGGGTTGGCTATGCTAGGGTTATGAGTGCGTCTGTTTGTGTCTTTCTGCAATCGTGCTTTATGTTGGAACAACATCTAGGTTTGATCTAGATGTCTACTAAACTTTCATTTTTCAACCAAATTGAATCTAATTTTATCCTTGATGTACAAGATTAATAATTTTAGACTAGTACTGTGCAGACTTTTAGACTTCTAATCCATGGAAAACTGCTCAGCAGGTTTATTTTTAGAGGGACATGATTTCCTAAATGTTCAATGACCTAAAAAGAGGACTTTTCACCTTTAACTTCTCCAACTTGGTGACACGTCTGGTAAAGCTGACATTTCTATGATTTCTTTTTTGCTGGGTGGGATGTGATCCTATTTTCATGGATACATTTGGACAAAGTCAGATGGACGCAAGCACAATCCAGCACCGCCCAATTTTCAGTGACTATTTTTGGGGTAAAAAAGACTAAAGAATGACTGTCCAACTGGATTTAACCAGAAAGCAACATCCATGGATGTCTGATGCATGTTGGGAGAATTTTGTTACTATTCTGTGACCTCTATGTCAATGATTTCGAGGGTGCAAGAAAATCATCCTGACCAGATTTTGCTGAGTAATATTACACAAATCCATCTTATGATCCCCTCTATTGTTAGACTACTTTAATAAAGATTCCTGTATAACAGAGCATACACATCCACATACTAAGGCAGTCAAGTGCAAAGGCATTTACACACTGAAGTAACAGGCACATGCAGTATACACATTTAATTAAGAGTCAGTGTCACAAGCTGTAAATAAAAGTTAGACGTAGCTTCTGAGTATGAAATTCAATTTACTTCAATTCAGTTCAGTTTTATTTAGTGCCAATTCACAACAGCAGTCACCTCAAGGCTCGTTATATAGCAAGCTAAAGATATTACAATCTTAGAGAGAAACCCACAACAATCAGACAATCCCCTATGAGCAAGCATGTGGTGACAGTGGGAAGGAAGAACTCCCTTTTAACTGGAAGAGACCTACAGCAGAGCCAGTCTCAGGAAAGGGCAGCCATGCAGAAGTGCTTTAAACCTGCATTCTTTCTAATGTGCAGCAGCGGGCGACTCCTGTGGTTACAAAAAGAAGTCCAGTTATATAGAAGTCTATGGGGAAAAGACCTCTCAGCTGCTTGATATGTGACCTCAGTAAACACTTTCCTGATGGGGTTTTGGTCTTGATCACAAGTTTCAAGTCTGACTGAATACCACATGACATTTGTTTTTAAGTTATGCCCCCATTAGAGTCATAGAAGGATAAAGCAGAGTGTGCTTTACCATGTGACTGAAGAGCCACTAAAGTATGAGTGTGTATTGTCCCTTAGGTTCTTAGTCAGATCCATGCCTCACTTATCACGTCTGGTTTCAAAACACAAAGATGGCAACAGCGAAAACACTCAACTGGAGCCTTCACGTGGGACTTCACTAACCAATTGGTGATGTCAAGGTAGCTACATCCAACTTTTATATACAATCTATGGTCAGTGTCACAATATTTTAAAGTTGCACCTGGAAACATTTCACATTACTGTTGTAATGTGAAATGTTGCTTATGTTGGGATTGCAACTTAGGGTGAGAGTGCTTGAAAATCCTGCCAAGTACAGCTTTAAATACATCCACAATGCCGAAACAGCTACCAACAACTGACATGAAAGAGGGATTAGATTACACGTACCTTAACTAAATCATTGCTGGAGAGTAAAGCTACAGAATATGAGGAAAGCTATTATAGTTAATTCCAGAACGTACAACACAAAAAAAAGATACTTGTTCTAGTAAAGTCCATACCTGTTGGTAGTGTTGCTCTGCATCCAGTCAGCATACTTCTGTTTAGCCATCTCTATGCATTCTGGGAGCCCATTGGAACATGCCAGCTGTATGGCGATGAGCTGAGTGTGCCTTGGGATGAAACAAAATTTTGTATGATAAATGTAAAGATAGGAAATGGTTGTGAAACTGTTTCCAAAGTTGAGAAAGTAGAATAATTTTGGGACGTAAGTCTTCTTAACCCTTAAATGCATAACTCTTCTGCAACTCTTAATATAACCGTCAAACTTGTTTTTTTTAAATTAAGCACTCAGCTGTCACTGGTAGTCCTCAGGCTAATTTTTTTAACAGTGGTTTCAACACCAAGGCTGCACAAGACCTACACATTCATCGAAAGCCTCCAGTTTCTTTCTTTTATGTTATCTTTTGGTAGCAGTTCATAACACAGCCTATGACTTATGGTGTAATTTCTCAGAGTTTACCTTGTAATTCTTCTAAATTTCAGTACCTGACAATATTCCCAATGATACTCAAAATATAGGTACAATAGAGCAGGGGACTGACAATTGGCAATTTCTAAGGAAAGGAGAAATAAATCATACTACTAAAACTAATTTCAAACTCTTGCAAAATGACAGCCTTGAGCTACTTATCAAAAGCTGATAATCATGGCAACCCGAGGTATGTACCCATGCATTCAAGGGTTAACGTGGCACTAGTCAGTTTTTTTGCTGTGGGTTGGTCTTTTTATGTGTGTGCAGCAGAAGACGCAGTGATGATGTGTTAGCAAACTGTTGGCTGTTTACAGAAACTGAACATGTTCTTCCATTTGAAGTCATGATGAGCTGCAAAACTAAAACAGTGATGTAAAAGAAGCTTAAAGATTGGAGAACTACATGTGAATTGCAGATGTATATGATAATACTCTGTATTTTTTCACATTAACCCTAGTTATTTAACTAGTTGTTAATATATATTAGATATATAGATTAGCACAGCTTTGATCGTTAATGTTCTTAATGAATTCATTTCTGTTCATAACGGTGGCAAACTATTTGATGGGTTAATGAATATCCTCAGTAACTGTGCCACAGTAAAGTAGTCTTTATTTCAAAAATATCTCCCTGGGTTGGCTGCTTGAGAGCTTTTTGTAATGTTGACTTTGTGCTGCACGAACAAAGATTTTTAAAGGTTTATTACCACTGGATTTTCCATCTCAAAGGAGACATATTATGCTTATTTCCAGCTCTACATTTTTATTGTTGTACTTTGCTAGAACTGACCATTTTACAGCTATACCCACTCTATCACATCACACAGAGCTAACAGTAGAATAAAAATGTATGAAACTGAGGTTTTAGAGCCATCTGAAGCCTGAGTTTTTCGCTGACTTCATTTTTTGAAACTTTAGCCATGTTTAATATGAACATCCACCCTTGGAACTCTATATATGGCATAAAAGAAGGAAAAGCATATTAGGTCCACTTTAAACAATCCTCGAAGTCATGAGAACTGCTTCCATAGAAGCACACACAGTCCCCACCACACATCTGTTACAGCATGTGTATAACTGATGAAGCTCAAAATGCAAACTCACACATCTGCTTTGCATTGGCACTTTTGGACTGGACTGTGATTTTTATGAACTATGAACTGCAAGCATGTGTAAATCTGTTGACCATTAACCCAGGATGAATTCTGTCTTAACAATAAGAGATCAGTAAAATCCATCTTTCCTTACTGTAAGGAGTGGTCATGCAGGGGGACTGTGGCATTGTTTGTGTAGTTTTGGAAGAAGTTATACAGCCCCTTAACCTGTTCCCGGAGGTACGCCTGCAGGAAGACATGGCAGAGTTTTGGGAATGTATTCAGGATTATAAAATGTTTACTGCACAATGTTTGAATGATGGATGAACATTAACAAAATCAGCAGATCACATTTAACCTGTTAAATCTCTCCGCTGCAGGTAATTCCAATAATATAATAAAGCAAGGTAGAAATTTTATTTTTAATAAATAAATAAAACAAGTTAAAGAAGAGGTTCTAATGACACAAACCTGCATGGGTCCATACACCTCAGAGCGGTCAAACATGAGGACAAAGTACCCAAGATTCCTGACTGCTGACTCCCACGGAAGGTACTGTGTCTCATTTTTGAGGAAGAGGGTTGAATTCAGAGCCAGAGTCACATTGATGAGTTTGGCCCTGAGGAGAACAATGATTAGACTTTGGTGAGTTCTCAATCAGTTCAGCCATATTTTCAAAATTCAGTGTATTTTTGTGACACCAGTGATGCACTGGCACAGAAAGGCAGTAGTTGGAGCAAACCATCTGCTTTTTAACCATTTTAAATATGACTACTTCTGCAATCACATTTTCTTGCCTCTTAGTACACAGCTATAAATATGAGAATGAATGAACTCTTAACATCCAACAGCTCAATGGTGACCCATTTAGGGTTAGGGTTAGGATTGATCTGGTTAGCGTCAAACCCTTTTCGTACATTTTTTTGCCTGTTTGGAACTAACAAATGGAAAATCTTTTTATCAGACATACTGCACTGCTAAAATGTCTTGGACTTTTTGTTTGTGAATCCTTGTATAGCATTTGGCTAAAGCAAAACCCAACCCTAACCCTGGATGGATGACCTGGTGAAAGTTAAGAGGTTAACCTCTTAATATCTGCAAAAGCACAGCATTATTTTTTTAATAAAATGAAAGTACAGGTAACAGTCAGTACCTTGCCAAGTTAAATGTGTCATCAATAAGCTGCCCTCTGTTCATCAGTGGGATTCTCTGAAGGAAGAGAATTCAAAGTTAGAAAGCCACCAAGAGCTAGTGATTATGCCTTTTAATTAAAGCTACTTCTCTGTAGTTCTTAGAGTTTCAAGCTGCCATAAAATCCAAAGTATTTGATGGATTGCCATGAAACATTATTCATTTGTGTTATTCATGTTCCCCAGAAGACAGATCATAATAATTTGATTGACTGACTTTTTACCAGCAAGTCACAAAACTTTTATAGAGATGTTCTTTTTTCCAAGATGATGGATCTTAATGAGTTCTTCAGTGTATTCCTCTTCCCTACATTAACTGTTAATTTTCCCTTTTCTTCTTATGTCTCTGCTGCCCTTCTTCCTTACCTAGGAGTTGCCTTTTTTAAAAAGTTGTTTCCAAACCTTAAAATTCAGCTGATAACCTCAGACTTTCCCCGACAACTGATTCACCTGGTTTAATCAATTACGGCAAGTTGTCCAGGTCCTGAAAAAGCAAAGCCGCCCCAGACCATCACACTACCACCACATTTGACTGTTGGTATGATGCTCTTTTTATGAAATGCTGTGTTAGTTTTACACCAGATGTAACAGGATGCAAACCTTCCAAAAAGTTCAACTTTTGTCCCATCAGTCCACAGAATATTTTCCCGAAAGTCTTGTGGATCATCAAGATGTTTTTTTCATCAAATGTGAGATGAGTCTTTGTATTCTTTTTGGCTCTCACCATGGTTCACTGGAGTCCCAAAGCCTTAGAAATGGCCTTGTAACCCTTTCTAGACTGATAGAAGCTTTGTTTCTCAGCTGTTTCTCAGCTGATATGATGTGTTGCTTTTTGAGACCTTTTAGCCTACTTCACTTTGTCAGACAGGTTTAATTTAAGTGATTTCTTGATTCAGCAGGTCTGGCAGTAATCAGGCCTCGGTGTGGCTAGTGAAATTGAACTCAGCTTTTCCAAAAAAATGTGGTTAATCCCAGTTAATTAATGACTTAACAACTACTTTTTCACATTGGGCCAAGTAGGTTTGGATATCTTTTTTCCCATAATAAATGAAATCATCATTTAAAAACTGCATTTTGTATTTACTCAGGTTATCTTTGTCCAGCGTTAAAATTTGTTTAATGATATGAAACATGTAAGTGTGATAAATATGCAAAAAACTAAGAAATCAGGAAAGGGGCAAATAGTTTTCCACTGCACTGTAAATGTAGTTCATTTTATTCGTACACTACCCAGTGATTGAATCCTTACATAGAGGAACAAATGAAGTGTTCAAATGTCAAATAGCAGATGGGACCGAGAGCTGCTAACAATTTCAGCCCACTAGCAAGGTTAGCAGACTGTGTGGTCACTGGAACTGAAGTAAAATTATCTTTGCTGGTCTCCCACACAGAATTCGTATATATCAAATTGCTGAATATTGTCAGTCAGAACCAAAAATTTATGCACTGTGGAGAAGACTATTAAGGCAC
>VUQI01003607.1:24612-50250 GCA_015106735.1 Paratilapia polleni | reverse complement strand
GGCCTGAGGGCCCGGCGTCCTCTAGTGGGTCCTGTGCTCACTGCCCGGCACCGTGGAGCTCGATTGGCATTTGCCATAGAATACCAGAATTGGCAGGTCTGCCACTGGCGCCTTGTGCTTTTCACAGCAGGTTCACCCTGAGCTGAACATCGTTCAGCATGACCGGTTTGGTGGTGGGTCAGTGATGGTCTGGGGAGGCATATCCATGGAGGGACGCTCAGACCTCTACAGGCTAGGCAACGGCACCCTGACTGTCATTAGGTATCGGGATGAAATCCTTGGACCCCTTGTCAGACCCTGCGCTGGTGCAGTGGGTCCTGGGTTCATCCTGGTGCACGACAATGCCCGGCCTCATGTGCTGAGAGTATGCAGGCAGTTCCTGGAGGATGAAGGAACTGATACCACTGACTGGCCCCCACACTCGCCTGACCTAAATCCAATAGAACACCTCTGGGACATTATGTTTCGGTCCATCCGACGTCCCCAGGTTGCACCTCAGACTGTCCAGGATCTCAGTGATGCCCTGGTCCAGATCTGGGAGGAGATCCCCCAGGACACCATCCATTGTCTCATTAGGAGCATGCCCCGATGTTGTCTGGCATGCATACAAGCACGTGGGAGCCATACAAACTGCTGAGTACCATTTTGAGTCGCTGCAATAAAAATTTCGGTAAAATGGACTAGCCTGCCACATCATTTTTTTCACTTTGATTTTCGGGGTGTCTTTGAATTCAGCCCTCTGTAGGTTGATAATTTTCATTTCCATCAAACGATGTGGCATCCTTTTGTTCCTAACACATTACCCAGTCCATATCAGAATAGATAACCAGCATGATTTTTTTCCCATTAAGACCTGGGGTGTTTTCAAAGTGTTCCTTTAATTTTTTTTGAGTAGTGTATTATATACTTCATTTTGAACAACTCCATATATTTAAAAATGTGCTATAAGCCTCACTGCGAAGCCCAAATAGAGGGTTTCCCACTGCTTTTGACTGACTGTCAGAGTGCTGAGGTAATGCTTCCTCACCCTCATCTGCTCTCTTGGCTGATAGAGACAGATGAGTCACTGTGCACTTCTCACTAAAAAAATATAGTCAAGAACTGATTGTCTGTGTGTAGCATCTACACGTTGTTAAGGATGTATTGTGTGTTTGCCTACAGGGTGTGGATTAATGCTAGTTTATGGCTATGTTGTTGTGTAGGCGCCTTTTAATCTGTAAACAGTTGACTCACTATGAGTATTGCTGGCAGGAACCTTAAGCCCCTTGTTTGAATAAACAAAGTTATATAACAGAGTTAAGACCTGGCAACATGATGTTTTTTTGGTGATAAATGGCAGGTATGGAAAATCAAGAATTTCACAGTATGGTCTTGATCTCAGTGGTGCTCTTCTTCTTTAGGGATGCAGGTGTGCACTTATGCAACTTGATGCTCTAAATAGAGAGTCGTAAAAAGGAGAGTGATGTGTGACACAGTTTCAGAAAAAAGTCATCCGCAAGAATAAAAGTTTAATGTGATGTCATTCTTTTTCTCTGTCTCTCACAGCTGCTAACTGGGACCCTGGATGGGAAGCTCAGACTGTTTAAGTCCAGCAGCGGGTCTTGTTTGTCCCGTGACACCGGTGCTGCTGTGCATAGTGTCCTCAACAAGACTGTATAATTACATTTGGCTGCTGCAAAGACCATGCAGGTTTTATTAATCCAGTTCAAATCCAATGACTGGGATTTCACTGGGAAAGAAGAATTTAAAAGTTTTCTTTCTTGCACTTTGTTTAATGAAAAACAGGTACAGTTATATAAAAATGTGCTCTTGTGTGTTCTTCCCCAGTGCTTTGAATTGTCAAAAGAAACCAAGCATCTCAGATCATTCATCTTTGTTAAACTTCCTGCATATTCTTCCAGCATATTTCTTATTAAAAGGGAGAGCAGTGCTTTGTTTGAACTCATTTAACAACATTTTTGTGATGCATGATTTAGTCAATTAGAGATAATATTAGCTAAATTTGCCAAAAACAATTGTATTAGCAGTTATTCACATCTGTTGCACATTCTGAACGGTCAAGTACAGCATTTAGTTTGTTCAGTATGTGGAACAGATGTACTTCTATATCACTAGCTGTGACCTCTACTTAGCAGATCAGCACGTAGAGCTATGACATCAGCTGGGTGCAACCTCTTTGGCTGCCAGACACACAGATGCTCCTACTGTTCATACTGATACACCCATCTCTATTGTTTGTGCTGTACATTTACTCCCTTCTACCTCAGTCTCAACAAACTGTCAGATATTCTAATCTATAGTAGAGACTAAAATCTCACTGTGAAATTTACATTTGAAATGGCTACATTGTTGTTGATTTTAATGTATATGTGGAATATGAATAAACTGTTGCATCCTGGTTACAATTCTTTTATCTATTTTTATTCACGATCTCCATATATTTTTTCTTATTGTTGTGCTCAAATGCATTTTGATGATACTCTCTGATTTTAGTTTCCAACATACTGTACACTCACCAGACACTAATGCTAGATTAAACAAGGTGCTGGAAACATTCCTCTGAGATTTTGGTCCATATCGACATGGTGGCATCACACAGTTGCTGCAAATTTGTCGGCTGAACATCCATGATGTGATCCACCACATCACAAAGGTGCTCTATTGGATTGAGATCTGGTGACCATGGAGACAATTTGAGTACCGTGAACTTACTGTCTCATGTCCAAGAAACCAGTTTAAGATGATATGAGCTTTGTGACATGGTGCGCTATCCTGCCAGGAGCAGCCATCAGAAGATGGATACACTGTGATCATAAAGGGATGGACATGATCAACAACAAGACTCAGGGAGGCTGTGGTGTTTAAACAATGCTCAGTTGGTACTAAGGGCCCAAAGTGTGCCAAGAAAATATCCCCCACAACATTACACAACCATCCATTTCCTTACCTGGATGATTGAGCATACATCAAGACATTACACAACCATGTCTCATGTTGTTTACGCCAAATTCTGACCCTACCATCCAAATGTCACAGCAGAAATCGGAATTTGGACCAGGCAACATTGTTTCAATCTTCTACAGTCCAATTTTGGTGAGCCTGTGTGAATTGTAGCCTCAGTTTCCTGTTCTTAGCTGACAGGAGTGGCACCCGGTGTGGTCTTCTGCTGCTGTAGCCCATCTGCTTCAAGGTTCAACGTGCTGTGCGTTCAGAGATGCTCTTCTGCATACCTTGGTTGTAATGAGTGGTTATTTGAGTTACTGTTACCGTCCTATCAGCTTAAAGCAGTCTGGTCATTCTCCACTGACCTCTGGCATCAACGAGGCATTTTCACCCAGAGAACTGCAGCTCACTGGATATTTTTTCTTCTGGATTCTCTGTAAACCCTAGAGATGGTTGTGCGGGAAAAACTGAGAAGATCTTCAGTTTCTGAAATACTCAAACAAGCCCATAAGGCACCACCAACCATGCCACGCTCACAATCACGTAAATCACCTTTCTTCTCCAATCTGATGCTCAGTTTGAACTTCTAATTAGATATCTGTGTTAACAAGCAGTTGAACAGGTGTACCTAAAAAAGAGGCTGGTCAGTGTAGACAATATAAAAAGTTGGACAAAGGCACGATGACGTCACCCCTTGGTTTTTGCGTTTGACTTTCTCATTTTGGCTGCAGCCATCTGTTTTTTTTTGGAGCTACAAGTGACCATCTTTGGATCATAGATGGAGTGCTAAGTAATTGGCCAACGCACACTAGCTAGCTTGGTTAGCAAGTGGCATGTTTAGACTGTATAGGTGTGTCGTCCAGACACTGATACTTGCTAGTAGTGCCAACATAATACGAGGTGTGAACAGTACATTCTCGGAAAAGGCCCATAAAATTCTAAAACCTTTCCAGATACAAATGAATCCCATGTAAGGTCATCTTCATCTTCTTCTTAGGGTCATTGCTAGTGGTGAGAGCTGTCAGGAATTTTCAGCAGTTGAGTACACAGTTTCCAAACCCGAAGTTTGTGTGTTAGTTGAGAAGCGAGGCCAGAAGCTTGCTCATCATTATTTTGACATTCACGGGGTTGTGCACTGTGAATTTGTTTGCCATTTGTTTGAAAATGCAGGGGGTTTTCAGCCACACCAACACAATTGCTCGCCAACTGCACTGTTTCCCAGATTCGCCTATGACTGTGTCAGCCTTCTGAAAATGAAGGCCCACTGTTTTGGCACACTGTCCCACACTTGTAGCAGAGGCACAAGCACAAGCGGACATAGCAGGTATTCTGCAGAGTGGTCTGAAAATCGGTGCTGTGCTGAAAACAGGCCAGATGTGCTTGAGATCATCTTAAACAGGAGATTAGCTAAATTTGAATCAGGTAAGGTTTTCCTTCATCCCATGTATTTAAAAATGTATTCACTAAGAAGCTCTGATCAGCTCCTAATTAAAGTATCCTTGATCTCCACTGAAACTGGTAATACTTTTCTGTGCTTTTGTCTCATTCTTCTATCTTCAAACAAGGTAATGGATGTAATAAATTTTCTTATTCGTTTTGAAAACAAGTCAAAAAATCATTTTATTTATAATCCCAAAGTAACGCATGAAGACTATACCATGTGTGCTCTTAAGTTCAATATTAAGACATTCTTTCTGTCTCAAGTTTAATATCACAGTTTACAGCTAAATAATATTTCCTGGGGATGTTTTATTTTCTTCGGAAAAACAGTTACTATCTCCTATGCTGCCCTTATCACTGCCAGCATGTTATAACCCTTAACTAAGTCTTCAGAGAGGAAGGAGGAACACTCTCCCTATCTGCAGGGGAACATAATTTCAAGCATCACTCATCCCCCGTCCATTAGGAAAAGATATTGTATTTGACGCATTATGTGATGCTGATGACGGTAAATCCGCTGATAGGCGGCCTGCTCTTAACTCCCTTGGACAAACGTGAATTTTCAGAAGACTGCTCTTCTGTGTCTTGTCCACTGTCCAATATTCTGTATTTGATTTACACTGCCGTTTTTGGACCACTTGCTTTAATTGATACCAAGGCAGGCTGCCTGTGAAGATGTGCAGCACCAGCCTCAACTAGGTCATGAAGTATAGCTTTGAAGTTGCACAATATCAGCTGCCAGATATGCATATAATTTATAGGGTGGTACCTATTGTTTTGTCACGCACTACATTATGTATGTACTGTATATGTGTGTCTGCATGTGTGTGTGTGTGTGTGTGTGTGTGTGTACCACAAAGATAGGTATGTACTGGCAACATTGAGTGTACCCTGTCATGGTGAGCTTTAGTGTTCCTGCAAGTAGAGATACTTTCTACTGGAGCAAAACAATAAATTGTATTTGCAGTAAATTTATGCAGCCATGTTCTTTCTCCATTTGTGTCCTGGAATATGTTTATTCAGTATCTTTCCTTGAATGAATTACCCGGCTACACTGAAATTCAGTGAGCATGCTTTCTCAAACCAAAGTAATATATTGACATATGTGCAAATTCTTTGTCTGTGTGAGGTCATTTGGGTGCACTCCCTTCCTTGAGCTCACTAGTAAAGAATGAAGTACACTTGAATATAAAAGGACTTCAGTGATAACCACACCCAAACACTATAATCGTCCAAAGTTCCATCGCTCACAATACTTTGTCATTTAAATTGACAGAAAGAAGAACTCTGTCTCCAGCTTTGGAAAGTATTAGACGCTGGATATGACAGCAATGAACACGGTGTAACACTGGGGGAAGATACAGTTCAGCACGCTCAGCATCATCTACAAATATGTGTCATTGCCTGCTATGTGGTTTAATAGTCTTCTGGCCCTCTGGTCACTGTCTTATCCAGCACTCCCTTGTGATATACATCGTGAGGCACGTGAACTTTGCCCATCCTCTAAAGGCTTGTGAGGATTCCTGCTCTTTAGTTTTCAACAATTCAAAGTTAAGGGAGTGGACACACTTCATGTTCTGGTAGATGTAATTCATTCCAGTATAAGCAAAGCTAACTGAACAACATATAAAGTTCTACAAATGATGTAAAAGAAATAACCAGCCAAACTGATTAATATTAATGATAACATCTGTAATGATTTATATTCTATAAGGAAAAATAAAAGTGATTCAGCTTATAGGCAATCTAGTTAATGAGAGTCTTCAAATGCTCCGTTAGAAACTAATGACAGGATCAGTCATCAGGCATCAGTGTGTTACAGTGGAAGCCAGCAAAGGCAACAACCGGGTCACTCTACATCCATTGGCTACATATAAAAGATGGATGTAGCTAATGTGATGTTACCCACAGGTTTGGGCCTCCAGTTGATGGCATTTTGGCCTTTGCCACCTTGTTTTCTTGACACCAGAGTTCATGAGGGAGAGGTGGATCAGACTGAGAGGCCGAGAACACTGCACACTCATACGGAAGCAATTTGTGAATCACAAAGTAGCTACGCCCGGAAACATACCCTGATTTATCCTTTACATTATTCTTAATGTGACCATAATTTACAAAATGAACATAATTCTGCATTAAATAAGACTTGGAACTAGCAATTTAGACCAAAAAGTCACTGGGAAAATATTTACTGAGGAGCTAAATCAAGCGAGAAGTAGGGTCAATTTCTCATATAGTTCTTTACAAACAGACCTCTTTTTGCAAGCAGAGGACTCGCCCCCTGTTGTCCATTACAAAGAATGCAGGTTCATGGCACTTATGCACTGGTTTTACTTGGACCTTCCTTTTGTTATACACTATCTATGGAGACACCTCAGACTGTCTCCAAATACCAGCATCCATCCATCCATCCATCCCAAAGAGCATCCATCCCAGACCTAATGCCCAAACCAAATCAACTTGCTCCTTTCGATGTGGAGGAGTAGCAGCTCTACTCTGAGCCCCTCCCGAATGACCAAGGTCCTCACCCCATCTTTAAGGGAGAGCCCAGACACCCATCAGAGGAAGCTCATTTCTGCTGCTTGTATCCACGATCTCATTCTTTCACTCACTACCCACAGCTCGTGGCCACAGGTGAGGACAGGAAAGTAGATCGACCAGTAAATGGACAGCTTTGCTTTCACGCTCAGCTCTGTCCATATCACTGCAGACGCTGCAACAATCCATCTGTTAATCTCCTGCTCCACTCTCCCTCCCTCTCTACTGAAACAGAGATACTGAAACTCCTCCATTTGCAGCAGCAACTCATTCCCAACCCAGAGTGGGCACTCCACCATTTTCTGACTAAGAGCCATGGCCTCAGACTTGGAGGTGCTAATTCTCATCCCAGCTGTTTCACGCTGGGCTGCAAATTGTGCAAAGACTAGCATGGGAACCTATTTTTGTGCTGTCCCCCCACATTTAGCAACTCATGAGTCTTATCAAAATGAAGGACCACCAGTGAAGCAAAAGAGGTAAGATTGCTGCCATTGACGTCAGCCCTAGAAGGCTTCTTTTTGATCACCCGTGTACGGTACTTTATATCATTTCATAAAACAACAAATTATGACTGGTCAGGGTCCAACGTGCATTATGCCTGTCACTCAGCCAAGTCAAGAACATTTTTGACTCTGTCTGACCTAATGACCTTGAAAAGCATCTAATATGAGTCTCTGAGTAAATACATTAGTCCATGCATCAGTTATAACATGCTGTGTAGTAGCTGCCTTGTGTTTCTCCTTTGTGGTCTACAAATTACAGAGTTGTATTTTGAATGGCCCTGTGTAACTCCTTCTAACTGCAACATTCAAGGTAACTGAAAATAATAAGCATGAAAGATAAGGTTTAAAGTCACTAACAGATATTGGTGAAATATCCAGATGGAGCCACACAGGAAGACAGACAAGCAATTAGCGTCTTTGTACTTGACTCTGTCCTGAGCAGCTCTGGGGCTGCATTGTGCAGACGACAACGGAAATACAGATTAGTACCAGATGGTGTCATCCAGGGTACAAGGAATAAACATTGAAACCCTTAACACTCCGATAAATCAACACAAGACCCTTGTGGGGTTAGCGGGATAAATGGGAAAAACAGGAGCACGTAACACAAGATCCCAGATCGGTGAACAAACACTGTTGAGCTCAAATGTATTCAAATGATATTTCTTTGATGTTGATCTTTCAAAAATGTAAAAACAACATCAAACCCACAAGTGCCCAAATGAGTACTACTTAATGAGTTATTTCAAGTTTTCACATCTGCCTTAAAAGAAGAATCGCCTCACTAAGTGCACAGTCTTTCTTCAAGTATTTATAAGGTTAAGACACCTCATCAGCTCCATTAAGCCGAGGTGCAAGGGTAAGATAAGATGATGGTTTGGCAAGTAAGTATAAACCATCAAGTCTCTGCACATTTCTCAGGTTCATCTAACTAAACTCTAACCTTTAACTGAACAAAGAGTATTGGAACATTAACCTCTACCATTAGCGAATTCCTTTGTTTTTATGACAGAATTTATTTCCTTAAAGAGGCAATTTTATGTTTTCCTCTTTAATCATGTTTAAGTAAGTTGGGAAATTAACAGCACATGTGCCTGAGCTCCACTTCAGTGTATGGAAGCGATTGCGTGTCCCTGTGTTAATCTATCAATTTTTGATATTGCTATTGTTACATAACACTAAGCTTTGGTTCTTATTCTTTTATTTTTGCCATAAAACAAACAAAGAGAAACGCTTTGAAGAGAAAGATGTGATCAACATTTCTGCTCAAATTTAGTGTGCTGGCAGTGTTTGAAAACACATCAAAGAGAAAGATATAAAAAAATGCATCATGTGTCATCCTGGTGAAGTTGGTTTTCAGCTTATGTGGTTGCCAACTAGCCCTGGCTTTCACCTGCCTGGTTAACTTAAATTTATGAACGAAGGTTAGTATATGGCAGAACTCCACTTCATCATGCGCCAAGTTTTCATACCCTCGAATGAACTGCAGTTCAGCAGAAGGGAAAACATCTCAAAATCTAATTTGCTTCAACACTCATTGAACTGGTTTTTGCAGGAAACCGTGGCTGCGTCACACTAAGTTACCTTAAATGTTTAAAACCTTCAGTGTACAGACAGAAGCAAGTTGCCAGCCATAAAACCTGGAGTCAATAATGGGCAGGAAATTCTCTTCTGGAACACAGCATTCCTACTAACTGCACCGATCCTCAGTGTGCTATTCAGCGATTAATTTTTTTCTATTATATCAACATCCAGCGTGCAGTACATTCTCTTCTAGGTGCTTCATTTTACTACTCTGCCAGTAGCTGTTGCTGTTAAAATAATAAAGTTATTGTTCGGATTGTTGGTGGAAAATCATATACTGTATACTGTACTGTATTCTCCTCTTTCATAAGCCTAATTTGTCTCCCAGTGTTTCCTCACTCATATACCATATATGTAGTATTCCCCTTTCACGTGATATAATTACTTCTTTTAGCTTGACGTTTTAAGTTTTAAGGAAATTAGTAAAGATTTATTCAGAGTTTTAGGATTGCAGACTTATGACCTGTGGCTCATAAAGAGAATCTCTGGAGTGACAAAGTAATGAACAGTACAGACAAAATTTTCAGACCTTTCAAACAATTTTGTTGGTGAACTCAGGCCTTGACATCGTTCACAGTTGCCCATTTTTACCTGTAGCACACAAAAGGTAATAGTTTCAGATAGGGTCTCATTCCTGGAAACACTCCCTTTGGTTTAGGCGAGGATGCTGCCTCAGTACAGCGTGCAGGAGCACGGCAACGTTAATGTTCCTACAGTTTGGTTCTCATATACAGCTCTGTTGGGCAATGTCAAGAACATAGACTGTATGTAAATGATGGATGTAGGCAATCAGGACTTGACCTGAGTGTTTTCAGTGTTGTCCTCTTGGTGAGAAACCAAGAAAACTGAAGGTAGGTCTCCTGTAAACCACTTTATTGTCGGCGTTGTAAAACCACAATCAAAATGAATGGATAGAGATCTGTAACTAACTTCAATGATCAATGGGATGCAAAAACTGCATGAATAGAATTGCCAGTCAAATCCATCAAAAACCATTTCAAAGGTTGACAGTATTGTCCCAAAATAAGTTTTAAAAAGCTTGTGTTTCCACTGGAAGCTACACTTCTACTACATATTGCTGAACAGTTCAATCCAGAGTGCAGACATGATCAATATGTCTGACTCATTCCACCAGAGCACTTAACAATGCACAATTAATGCTAATTCACCCTATGGATACAGTAAGCCAAGAAAGAGTAAAAAAGCACACTTACCTACATCTTTAGAATGATAACTAGTAGTGAGGCATGCCTGCCACCACACAGTTGAAACATTTGCAAATCTCTGTTGTTCACATGCATCAGTGCAACAACACAGTCAGCTAATATGTTTCCTGTTTCAATTACTGATTGGTTCCTTGGGGGCAGGGGTATAACAGTCATCATCTTTAGCATTTCAGGCTTCTCCCATAGATTTCTATTCAAGATTCTTTTCATATAATGTCTCTTAAGATGCGTCTGCTTTGAATTCAATTTTCAGACATGGAAGCTACGTGGAAGCATCTTTCGTATACAGTCTGTGGTCTAGAGACGCTGAAGGCTGCAGTGCATGTGTGAATATGGCTACTGATAGAAGAACTTCTGAAAACAGCTGCCTGCTGTGAGAGTGAGAGTGAAACCTATACAGTAACAACCAAAACAACAAGCTGAAAGACAGTACAACCTTGTGTAGTGCTGATGGGACTGGCAGAGTAGAGACAATTCTGGGTTTTTCTTTTCTATGGGGCACTTTTCTCCTTTGTTAATGGGAAAATATTAGGCAGTCCAGTTTTACTATCAGCATTCTACTATCATATACTCTAGTTTGTATTGCTGGTCAAGGGGTGGATTATTTTAACAGAAGTTTTTAAATGTTTTATGGGTAAAAGGAAACAATAAACTTTTTTTTTTTTTTAATTTCTTGAAACTGCAGCGGTCAAATAAAAACAGCAAAATGAAAAGTAGAACATGAATCACTGCCACTAACCTGTAGGAAAGTACAAATATAAAGTGAAAAAATGTAAAATTGAAGCCCTTAAATATTGTGGTAGTTACTCTCCAACACTGCTGCAGGATGCTTTGGTGTGAAATATGTACTTTACCATACTTACTAACTCACACATTTACCTGTAGTTCAGGTCCCTGAGCCACTATAATGCAGGATGAGTTTGCATCGGCAGTGAAGCTTCTGCTATGCTGCAGCACCTTCTGTGCCCAGGGACCCAAGGCCAGAGCTCCTCCTCCTCCTCCTCCTCTCCTCTTCTCTCCACTGAAGAGATCTCACTCTCACTTTGTCCACTCTCTCACACAACACTGCTCATAGTCCTTGCGTTTACTGTCCATACCTATAATCTTTTGTAGGTTTTGCATTGTTGTTCCCTGTAGATTTCTTAGTCACACTTGCACAAGTTTTCTATAAAAAGAACCCAGAATTCTCACAGTTCTTAAGCTCTCATAAATTTCCCTAAGAGATCTTACTGTTCTGCTATAACTCTACACATCCCATCAGCTCAAAGAGGAAAATAGGAATCTGGAAGTCATTACCAAATGATTACATCTAAGTTATAAAAATGCATTTGTGAGAAAAGAGAGTGAAAGCAAAATGGGGATTGTTCTTGTAATCACTCACATATTAACCTAAATGTAGGGAAGTGTGAGTCAAAGTAAATTTAGGGAAACACTGCTATTACTGTTTTGTTTTTTTCGTTCTTTGGAGGATGTCGTGTTTATTTGAAGTTCAGAACTCAACGCCAAACTTGTATTTCAGACGTGCAATTTGGGGACATTTTGCTTACGCTCAAGTCCAACAGTTCAAATACACATCTGGGAATAAGTCTTAGCCCACTGAGTCGAACGAGGCCAGATTACATCACTGTGACAAGCAATGCTGCATAAAGCTGGCAGTGTTTGGCGCTCGCTAAACATGAGCAACCAACGGGCGATTAATGGGGCCGTCACAGCCTGCCATCCTTCAACAGTCCTGCAGGCAACAAAGGAAGTAAACAAGATTCCCTCTGTTCATCCTTCCGCTTAGGATGTTGGCTGAGCACACAAACAAAGGTTTGGCAGGCCAGAGCCATCTGATTTTGTTCTTTTTCTTTCAATAAAATTTAAAAGTTGCCCGGATGCACTTATGATCCCAAGCATAATATCATCCAGGAAATATTCTGTTGTATTGAATTTACAAATCGTGTGTCAACAAATCCCACCCACACAAGTCACACATAAACCTTTGAGAGGAGAACAAGTCAAACATTGGCTATCTCACTTTGATGTAATGTCTGCTCTAAGCCGAGGTATGCGAGCCATTCTCACTTGAAAACTGGTATTAAATGCTCTGAAAGCAAACTTGTGGTGTCATGGAAGGAAACCAACTCTTTTTGTATTGTCATACAGCATTATTTGCTGATGCTTGCCTTTCAAGAGATGATTGTAAGCCATCCTCCTCACAGTTAAGTCCCCGTTTGCTGAAAAGTACAGGGTGACTAGTAGACAGTGTTAGCATGTCAATGCACACTTAGAATTTCCCTCAAAGCCAGAAAGTCAAACTGGAAGTCTTGTAGCATTGCAATGCAATGATTAATGGTGTGTACACATGGGCTTGAATGTTTTCCACAGTTTTCCTGCTCTCCTGTTGACTTCTCAATTGCCTCACAAAACCTGTGAGAACAATTCATAGAGCTCTGTTTTGTAAAAAGAACTCCTTGTTGGGTAACTCAATTGCTGTAAATTACTACTTGTTACAGTTCATCTCAGTATGAGAAGAAACATTTTTTTCTGTTAGGGATGAGATCTGAACAAATCACATTTTTAGAAACCCAAAAGCCTATTATTATATTAAAAAAAAATGTATGCATTGTTTACGAGTTAGGATCTATTTCTGTACAAGACCTACATTTTCCATAGCTTTCTGTTGCAAGGAAGCAAGAGTGGAAATTGCTTGAATTGTGTGAACTCCTGAAGAAAACATCTGCATCTCCACATTTAAGCAGCATCACTGACCCGCTCATTACAGCAATGCTAGATCTGTGCAGCTGCATAGTGGTGCTTTTGGCTAAATACTAACATTAGCATTGTAATGTCCTCCCAGTCACGGTGCTAATATGCTGATTTTAAACAACAGTCTCTTTCTTAAGTGTAGTTAGCAGACCGTGGAGTCAGACAGTGTAATCATGTACACCTGCATGTTTATGACTGGATTATACCTGCCACTGAGTTGTGACTGAGCCAGATAATGCTAATTAGCCTATAAAAGCGCAACTTCCGAGCTCTGTCTGAACTAGCTTCATTTTAATTTAAATCTGGTTTTCCTGCTTGTCACACTAAAAGGGATGCTTACCAAGTGTCCTGCACTAAAGCTGTGCCTGTAGGATGCTATATGAGCAAAAGGTTTGAGAGCCTACAATGATAATGCTGAAATCCACCAGCAGCCCTAGCTATTAACAGCAGGTATTTGTGAAGACCACATTAAATGCATAATAATGACGGTGGCATATCTCTTTTTTTTATTTTTGCTTCTCAGATATCGAAAGACAGACTATACATTATAGTGCAATTGTCATGCAAACCGAGCCGTCATTCCATTTGGGAGATTATGCAAGCTTATTTTACAACGCCAGTCATTCTGGCCAAATGTGTTTCATTGGCATTACTCAGCTTTTGGCACGACTGAGTTAAAGGGGATATTTGAAGTAAATCATAACTAAAAAGAGCAATCTACCTTCATCGTTCCCAAAACTATTGTATTTTGCAGAAGTTGTGAGATTTGCATGTTACATGTGTCACTCTCTCCAGTTCTCAGTACTTTAAACATTTTAGGTGCCAGATTTCCTTTTAAGACTGTGATCCTGAGTCACTGAACTTTTTTTTTTCTGTTCTGTTCTTTTCTTTCTTTTTTTTTTTTTTCTGAAAACACATAAACCTCGATGGTGAAGTCACAGCTTGGAGAAGAGAACTGGAAACTATTGTTGTTTATCAGCCTAACTGACATCCATCACTTTCATTTCATTGCTCTTCCAGATCTCTGGTGTTTATAGCCTTAATAGAGGCATCCGCATTAACACGTGGATCTCTGCTGCTTACTACGTAAGCACTGGATCTTAATTTGGTCCAAATGACCCAGAAAATGATCCAAAAACGCTGAAAAAACACTGTGATGAAAAACTTTCTACCTTTCTTTTTAACTCTCTCTTCGTGGCAGTTTGGTGTAAACTAATTTGACATGGATAAAAACATGCTACCTATTAATCTTCTTTTTTCGCTTGTAAATATTACAGAATTTTGCAATTTCATTTCCGCTGCCTAGGTCTGCCCTGCAGTAGCTCTGTACTTATTAAAGAGATGCCTAGCATGCCAAAGTTAAGTTTTCTGAGCTATTTCCCACCACTCTAGTAAAAACCTCATTACTTTTTAGGCCTACTACCAATAAAAGAGTGAATGCAGGTTTTAGAAATTAGAGGTGGTATCAGAAAAATGAGAATTGGATTAAAAAAGTCTAGCACTTTAGGTGCATCTAGAAACAACTATATATGCTAGTCAGATCCAGCTTTTTACTAAAGCAGCCACTAAAGACTTTTTTTCCCATATTTGTGATGGTTTAAATCGAAATGATTAAACCCTATCTTGAGAAACTACAACTAACAACTCTGTGCCGGTCTGTGGAGTCTGTCAACTTTTTCCACCCCTGAGAGGTCTATTCTGGTGTCCTCTGGTCACTTCGGCAGCCATCCTTACACTCTCCTATGTCTAAATGTGCACTGCAGTTTCTAATATCTGTCAGGTTAGTGAATCCATGTTGTTCAAAGGCAATCACTCCATTTGGTATGAAACTGTCCGTTCTTCAACCCTAAATGGAATGCACATTTCCAGCAGATGCAAACCCACCCCCGAGATATGTCTTTTTAGTAGGGGCTCCCAGAATGAGACGTTGTATCAGCTTTTCTTTCCCTGACACTGCAGAGGGGAAGCTTTGGCAAAACCTGACAATTTCCAGACGCAAGTCATTGCTTGCCAGCGAAATGGAAGCATCCAAAGTATCTGTTGTATCAAAGGGTCATTTTCATTTTCTTTTTGTCTCACATTGCAGACATAGCTGGGATTCACAATTTGAGTTATTGACATCTGGCAAGTTTTTAGGTTTTCACGCTTAATAGGCAAAAATCAGGTCTTTTTTTCTATTCACCCATAGGCATACCTTTACATTTATATCCGTGGATGAATATGTCTTTGAAAATCTACCACAGAATTGGATTATTGAGGAAAGTGCACAACAGCTCGCCTCTGCTTTGCACCTCACAAATGGCAGAATGCATTCCAATTCAATTAACTCTTGTTAATTCCATATTAATACATTTATGAAGTCCACCTGCTGTTAGTGCAGCTTTTTAATTAAGCTTTGGCTTCTTGTCCCTCCGGAGTAAAACAGCCCACATCCCTGCGTGTCTTCCCCTGAGAAAGTCTGCTCCAGACACAGTTGGAAGGTGGGTTTGATAGGGAGGGGATCATGGGCATCTCGGTGAGAGACGGGAGGGGAGGGGTCACGAATCCCTATACCAGCCTCCGTGTGGGATGGCGGATAAGAAAATTACGCAAGAAGATAATTATGTAACTTTGTCTCTTAACAACCGACCTCAAACTGTTCAAACCCGAAAGAGTTTGATTGACAGACCTTCTGCGCGCCTCTATATAAGAGGAGGGAGGAGAGCGCCTCGGTCACTGTTGCGCCTCAGGTTCTCCAGACTGTGGATGTAGTGAACCAAAGTGGACTTTACGTTTTTTTTTTCTTTTTACGCACGGACTTTGCAGGAGATACCACTGCTCATTCATTTTATCCTCGGCTCAGAATCACATTTTAACTCCCCCACCCCCTCTTGTCGCTGGATATCTGACAGAATTTTTCAAAAGATACTGAATTCGTCAGGTAAGTTAGGCTACATGGACGGAACAGTAGCCTGCTTATCGTTGCACTTTTCTGTGAGGAGAGATCAGTACTGGGCTACTTTAACAAGGCTGCGCGTTAAGTGATTCATTACCCGTTGAGTGAAAACACAGATAAATAAATCTGAAAGACTGCTGGCGTTTCCCGCATAACAATTAACAGGGTCTGAAACAAAGTCTGCAATGTCACAAAGCTTGTTAAGCTGTAAACTGTGTATTATAGCTGGTTGGCCGGAATTCATTGTTTAGTCTTGTGTTTAACAGTATTATCTCGCTTTTTTCATGTGACTTTTTCTCTTCTTTTTTCGAATCACTGTTTGAGTAACTTGAGCGCAATATTTGACCTGGAACCAGGGTGGAAAAAGACAACAGGGACATAAATCTAATAAAAACTATGTCTTTGTTTTTGAAGGAGATATGATACTCAGGAGAAGTCTCTTCTTGTTGCTGTTATCATTTCATTACCTTCAAGCATTAACTGAAGGTGAGTGGTAAAAGTGTAGATTACTGTAATGCTGTCTAAAAATATAGTGGTCAATAATGTTAATATTTCAAGGGATCACTAATTCCTGTGATTTTTAAAATAATATCCTCAGAATATGCTGCCATTTGTTTGCCATTCTGGGTTTTTTTTTAAGCTTATGAGCCCTTCTTTTAACTTTCCAGTTGCATTTCCTCCTGTTTGATTTATAGATGGTGAGCAGGAGGATGAGACATCATTTGACTTGTTTGAAATCAGCCACATCACTCGCAAGACTCTGGGGGCCAAACTATTTCGGGGCCAAAACACAGATGCCCCTGCCTACCGCTTCATCCGCTTTGACCACCTGCCTCCAGTGAGCCCACCCATACTAAAACAATTATTACGACAGATCCAAAACAATGAGGGCTTTGTGTTTGTGGCCAGCATACGCCAGGACCGTACATCACGAGGCACCCTGATTGGTTTGGAGGGCACTGATGGCCGGCGGCAGTTTGAGATTGTGTCCAACGGACGTGCCAACACTCTGGACCTGGTCTACTGGGTGGACGGCTCACAGAACGTGGTTTCATTCGAGGATGTGGACCTGTCTGACTCACAGTGGAAGAATATCACACTTCATATTCATGGGGAGAATGCCAACCTGTTTGTTGGCTGCAGCCTGATAGACAGCTTCATCCTGGATGAGCCATTTTACGAGCACCTGAAGGCTGAGGGGAGCCGCATGTATGTAGCAAAGGGATCCATTCGAGAGAACCACTTTAGGGTAAGACAGTGGATTTTAAAGATTTCCCATGATCTAGGAACTACTTCTCCAGTCCAAGAAACAACATTGTGGTCTTTACTAACCCTGCAATAAAAGTTTAAACAACTGTTTCCAAAAATACAGACTGACATATTGCCAGTGGCAGAGTAGCCAGTGTTGTCCTGGTCCCTCTGTGTGGAAAGGACTCTAAATTTAGCCCCTAAATTTCCCCCTTGTGTGTAGAAATGAGGGTGAATGTGTGTGATTAGGTAAAAAGCAAGCTTCCATGAAAAGCTTGTTACGATTCCCAGCTCATACTTGCCATAGGTATAGAAAATTGACAGTTGCTTGAAACATTTCAAAGTTACTGAGACACATATTTTCTTACCAAACAGGGCCTTCTTCAGAATGTGAATTTCATCTTTGACACCTCAGTGGAAGATGTCCTGCTGAGCAGAGACTGCGAGGTTACTAAGCAAGGTAAGAATGTATTTGTTTTAGTTTTTTAGGTGTATAAGGCCACCCCAAAGTGCATGCTATCCTGGATGAATGACAAACCCTTTCTTTTTTCATGTGATTTTCATAGCCCAACAGATGAGTCAAAATAATTATATTTGCAAACTATTTGAAGCCTGATACCTTGCAGATGTGATCTGAAAAGTCTTTCACATGCAGTATTCCTGCACATGGTATCTGTGTTTTGTTAAGTTTCAACCACAGCAAACAGTTTAGCGTTCCCTGTCAACTCCATTTGAATTTAGCTCCTTTATAATGGATCAAAAAGCTTGCAGATCTCAAATGTGGCAAGATATCCCACCATTACTTCATGTTTACAGAAACACGATTTCCAGTGTAGTCGCTTGAGGTCGAGCAGTGTGCAGGGTGAACAAAAGGAGATACAGATGCTTACATTTATTTCCATTGGCAGTGGATTTGGGATCATACCCTGGGAAAGAAAATAGAAAAGACAAAGTGAATGTTATACTGCAAAGTGGGGAGCTTCCACTTCCAGCTGCACACACTCACACACGCAGACATGCACACAAATATACACGATGAAGTCATGAATTGGCTGATTGGGTTGCTTTTCTCAGCTGAAGGACCTTGCAATCCTCAACGGGGCTCACACGAAGAGTGGCTTCAACTAAAAAGATACAGATCCTGAAGGACCACCAGATCTGGAAACTGAGCCTTTTGGTTTGCTGTGACAAAGAAAATCACTATGCGGTATGCAGTTGATGCATTTCTGTCACCACATGCAGTGTTGAATTCCAGCTGAATGAGTTTATTTGTTTAACAAATGTCACCAAGGCCTGGAAGTTTTCCGCTGGTCAGCTGGTACCAGTCAAGGTTCGACACTGGTAGGAAAATTAATATCAAAAGTCTCTTGTAAACCCACGCAACCCATGCTCATAAAAACTGTAACTTGGACATTAATGAGCAGTATTAAAGCTGCCCCAGTTTTTGCTGTTTTTAAATTTATTTCCTCTTTCTGCTTTGACAAAATCGAGAATGTCTATCGGGGAGAGAAGAATGTGTAACTGCTTTCACAGACGCGCGTTCACGCATTCTCACACGCACACAGTGTGAAGCCCTCCTGAGATTTGAATGAATCCAGCAGACTGAAGAGGAAAGAAAACATTGCATTGGCTACAGTAGGACACCACTGGGTAATTTGGATGACTTCTTGATTTAGAGTCCCTGCTCTGCTATTAATCTTCACCAATTTACATAGCGTGATCCAAACCAGTTGCAGATATGCATTCTGCTTTGGCTGAACGACAGGATATCTGTGGAGCTTTCGATTTGTGTCTTATACGTTTGTTCTGGGCATCAGATATCCATATAGTTATTCGTGATACAACTAAAGTTCAGTAGGGTTTAATGCAAACTCCACCCCAGAGAAGCTGCAGTGTTCTGTGACTTCTGACTACCAAGATCACAGCAGGCAGACGCGTTACTCCGGCCTGAACTTCCTTCACCAGAGTTGTAGATTGTGCAAAGAAAACTTCACATTTAACCTCATTATGTCTTTCTAAAAATACTGTAGTTAAAAGTTATGTCCCCTTTCTCAATATACGCTGAAGGAGGAGCTTTTATTACAAAGCCCTCACTGTTAGTAATGATTGATAAACGCTGCAACTCACATACTCTGAATTCTTTTGTGTTGATATCAAGACAAGAGTACCACAAGTATAAATCTGTGTGGTCACGCCGGTGTGTTAAGTTCACATCCCAAGTGTTCACTTCTTTCAAGGGTCAGGGAGGTTTATGGTCTACAATATGGTTTTTCCATAACATGGGGAGCCCTTGAGATTTCTGCTCTGCAGTGCCATCCTGTCCCGTTCTCCCACAGCCAACCCTGCTGTCATCTGTGGCTGAAAGATTTACCATCACCATTTCAAACAGATACAATTTTTTATTTTTTTTTTCAAACTGAACGCCGCTGACTGGACATCTGGTTTTAGGAACATAATAAACATTTCAATTACTGCATTGTTGTGATCTTTTAGCCAGCTACAGAAAAACAGGAAATCACTGGACTCCTTGTGTTTCAACCGTCATATCTCTCAAGGATGTTTTCCATCAACAGCCTGCGTTATTTTTCTCATTTGCCCTGGTATTTGTTATTTGCTCTTCCAGATGATGCCAATATTGTGAGCGAGAGCGCAGAAATTGTGGATGTAAGTCCTTCCATCACCACAAACATCATAGGTCAGCAGACAGATGACATGGGCGCAGATATGTGTGAACGCTCCTGTGAGGAGCTCAGCACCATGTTCCAGGAGCTCAAAGGCCTGCGTATTGTCGTCAGTAACCTCATTGATGGATTGCAAAAAGTGGTGAGTTGCAGAAGGGGCTGATTCTTTCTCACATAAACCAACATAATAAATCATGTCTTAAATCAAAATAATCCTGACTTGTGTTTGCTTTAGAGAAGTTACTGTCTGTTTTGCTGAATTCTACAGGCCAGTGACTCTAAAATTGGTGGCACTGGTATGAGGGAAGAAGCATTTAACACTTAAAAAAGTGACATTTTAGGAAAATACAGGATTCAGTCCTAAGTGTGTTAGCCTGACGGTAAGAGGCCTGAATTAGGTTACTAGGTAACCTACATTGGGTTTAAAGTAAACAGTGAGTAGCCACAGGAGTGTTTATAGAGTCGCCCGTGATGGCTGAACCCATATGACTCCTGCTATCTATGGCAGCGTGAGTCAGACAGATTTTATGACATGTTACATGTGTATATAGGAAGTGTTCCCCTGGCAGTGATGGGGTCCAGTCTAATGTCTGGCTTTGTTTAAACAGCCCATGTGTTTCCTCTGGGAGCCTCCCAGCAATAAGAGAGTCTGGGCATGAACCTTGGGGGGAAAAAAAGAAATGGCTGGTATGAGAAGGGTCCCTGAGGCTCTTCCAGATCGAGTGGTGTCTTAGATTCTAGTGCTGCACACTGCTTACTCCCCTTTTCCAAGAGGAGGATGAACACACACACTCATATCCAAAATCTTTGGCAGTAGTTTATCGACTGATAGTTCCCAAGTGTTGAGGAGCTCAGCCAGAGATCCCCTGGTCTCCAATTGGGTAGGAGGTAATGTGCGTAACTAAGCAGCACTTTTCAGTGGGGTGTTTTCAAAGAAGCAGCAAGCATGTAAAGAAGTTCAATGTTTTGCAATCTGCAGTAATGAGAGCAAAAGTATTATTTATATAATTGAGTAGATTCTTTAAGTAGGTGTAACTTTTTATTCCTTTTCTATTGTTTCTCATCCTTTTAAGTTTTTTCAGAATCTTTGCTCAATAATGGGATGAACTGAGAGTAAAACATCTAAAAAAAAAAATGATGAGGTGGTGTCCATCTTGGGGCATCACTGAGCTGGACAGACATAACTTGGTACAATGGATTCCATGAAAGGGTAAAAGGTTGCTGCATTTGGCACTGATTTTGTTATTGGCTTACTGCTATTTATCTCAGAAAGTAATGGTTCTGAATCAAGCTTACTGAATTTAAACAAAAGTAATCTTACTTTTATAAGAATAATATTTGCAGCAGCAAGGAGCAGCCCGTCTTCTTTACACCCGGTGAAGCTAACCTCACGCGTGCAGTTTTTAAAAGAATCAGCTTGTCAGCAGGCGTGTCTTTCCCCCAGACCAGTGGCTATACACCTTTATCTTGACCGCATCTTAAAGATTTCTGACTGATGTTCTCTCTGACTGCAAATCTGTCTGTTGTTGAATGTTCAGACAGAAGAAAACTCTGTTATGAAAGAGGCCCTTGGGAGGATGAAGAATTCTTCAGAGAAAAACATGTGCTGGCAGGATGGCCGCCTGTTTGACGATAAGGAAGACTGGGTTGTAGACAGCTGCACCAAATGTACCTGTCAGGTAGTGCCAAGTCATTGAGAAATATGTGCATATTTACTGTGGATTTTAAGGATGCTCATATATCTCTAATGTTCGTTTATGGCAGGAGTCCAAGATTGTGTGCCACCAAATCACATGCCCTCCGGTGGCCTGTGCCAGCCCCTCCTTCATTGACGGCGAGTGTTGCCCTGTGTGTTTGCGTAAGTAGGCAGAACATTCTCAGCATATAAACACACCATTTTATGCATGCTATTTTAAATTAATGGTGCAATATCCCATAAACACAGTATTCCATGCGTATCAAACTTTAATACTGTAGGAGTATTGCAGCCAGTTCGTCTTTGGGAGCGAACCACATATTTATTAGTAGACACTCAAAATGTCTAGTGTGGGTTCTTCAAATGATGTCATGTGATAAACGGGCTGATATAAAGAATAAAAACTACAGTCGTGAACTTTTCCCAGTCTATTGAGTGAATAGATGTGGGAGTGTTTCTTGTGCAAAAGAAGGAACAAAACGTTGCATTTACATGTTCCAGCTATGGACAGTGAGGATGGCTGGTCCCCCTGGTCGGAGTGGACAGAGTGCACAGTGACCTGCGGGATAGGAACTCAACAGAGGGGTCGGTCTTGTGATGCAACCAGCAACCCATGCACAGGACCTTCTATCCAGACCCGCAAATGCAGTCTGGGCAAATGTGACAGCCGTGGTGAGGATTTTTGTTGTTGTTGTTGTTTTTTAATACTTTATATTGAGTCACTCAGTTTTCATTTAAACTGCGGCATCCAGTAGTAACTGCTCTGTTGCTGCAAGCTTATCTTGACCACAGTATGCACCACTGGCAGTGATCTAAAACAAATAACATTATGATAAGTGAGGAGGGGGGAAGATGATGAAACTGTGGAAAAACCAAACAGTGAGTTAAATATGAGACGAGACGCTCCAAATTGCAAAAGACTGAGTTTTCTCCTTCATAAATCTGGATCCATCTTTGTGTGGATGAATCTAAGTGAAGAGCTGGATCACACGGTTGGGCTGCAGGGTGTGCCCAGTCAGAGTTAACTCCAAATAAATCACTGGCTAAGAGGGTGTTCCACAGTGCAATGACTCACCACAGCTTTCCATGCAATAGCATAAAATATTAATGAATCTGATAATTAATGTCCTATTAAGTGAGGTGTGGTGATTTTGTTTGATTTGTGCTGGAAACAAAAACTGCTGAACTGGGTTTTTGACAAGTTATAGGATCAGCATGTGTCACTGCTTGAAGCTAGCATTACACTCCCATCTGTGTGAGTGACTGAATCAGTCTAACCACTCGAAGATAGTTTACCCACAATGACATAAATACTGGCGCAAGCGTATTAGAACATCTTTGAAAGTGAGCCGTCGTTGCCAGCATCACATAATGTTTCCTTGTAGAAAATGTGGTGATCTTTTCTTTTTTTTCTTTTTTTTACTCTGGCAAATTATACATGCCTGTAACTACTAGAATGGAAATCTAGAGGATAATACAACACATATGTGTTTGATCTCTGCATGATGTTTGATTTTTGATGCCCAGTTCGCCAGGACGGAGGGTGGAGTTTGTGGTCCCCGTGGTCGTCATGCTCAGTGACCTGTGGTGAGGGGCAGATCACTAGAATACGACACTGCAATGCTCCCGTGCCACAGCTGGGGGGCAGAGACTGTGAGGGAAGCGGCAGAGAGACCCAGCGCTGCACTGCCAAGCCATGTCCCAGTAAGTATTTCAGCTCGTGAAAGAAACACTCAAAAGCAGCATCTCCGTTACAGTGACTAGCTTCTGTGCCCAACAGCCGAACTTCCCTCATGCCTCAGGGCTCCCCTGAGGCAACATTCCCCATGTGTTTCAGACTGGCCTCCTGTCAGTCTTGGTGGAAATGTTGGCCCAAATTGGCTCAGTATGTTCGCTCTTTCAGGAATTAAGTTGGAGGCGTCTGACTGTGCCACTTCTGACACTTTTATTTCTCATTTAGAAACAAAAAATTTGAAATTGGTAGAAATAAAATACTTTATGTCAAAAAGATTAACTACTAAACATCTGTCTCCGCATCTTTTTAGTTGATGGTGTTTGGGGACCGTGGTCTCCATGGGCAACCTGTTCAGCAACCTGCGGAGGGGGATACAAAAGTCGTTCTCGTGAGTGCAACAGCCCTGAACCTCAATATGGAGGCAAGAAATGTTTTGGGGAAGCCACTGACCGAGACAGCTGTAACCAGAATGAGTGTCCTATCGGTAAGGATCAATTCTGCAGTACGATTTTAGCTATGAAAGTGACTGGCTCTACAGATAGCAATGAGTGCTAGTTTGGTTAATACACTACTTGGGTCCAGACTGAAACAGACTGAGGCAGTGCTGTGAAATTTGTACTGGTATTTTTGGTGATCTTAGGAGATTTCTTATAATGCAAAGATTTAGCTGAGATACTTGGAATGTCATAATGTGTACAAGCTGCTGTCAGCTGTTGATTGTAGTGATCTGCTTGGTTTTGCTCTTTTTGATGGAAGAAATGCAAAATTTGCATTTGAACAGCCATTTTCTTGTGCAGTTATGTGCCTGCTTACAACAACTGCACCCTCACTGGTAGTCTCTATAAACAGATCCTGTGATGACGATTTAGCATTTTATTAGCTTTTTTTTTTTTTAATGTATCTGCATCTTGGACCTGCCAGCTACATTAGCTACAAGCTTAGAAATAATGGCTAAGTTGTCAAAGTGGCTGGTGGGTTTCCAGACTGCCACGCTAGCCACACCGATTACCTCTGCTGTATCAAAGTGAAAAATCTGGCAAAACAAAACCAAAACTTTAACTTATTTTGATATAAAAGGAAAGTGTTTTTTTGTGATTTGGGTTAACTTACCCATCAAAGTGTGTATGATTAAGCATTACTGTAAATTCAGAAGAGGTAGGGCTTTCTCATGAAGCATCAAGTTGAGATAAAAATCATTACAAATTAAAGGTAAATAATTTGGGGAGACACTATACAGATACATCAGCGTTTAACATCAATTTCCCTTGTTTGTACCCACTCTTATCACCTTAAACCCCTCGCAGATGGCTGTCTGTCTAACCCATGCTTTGCGGGAGTGGATTGCAGCAGCTCTCCTGATGGCTCCTGGGAATGTGGCCCATGCCCTGCTGGATTTCGTGGAAATGGTACCCACTGTGAAGACATTAATGAGGTAAAAGTTACCGTTTTTCATACGCTACGTGTACTTTATTCATAAAATGACTTGCTTGCATTTTGCTGGTGATTTTTTTTTTTTCCCTTGTAGTGTGACATGGTGTCTGACGTTTGCTACAAAGTGAGTGGAATGCAGCGCTGTGTCAACACTGACCCAGGTTTCCACTGCCTGCCCTGTCCAAAGCGCTACAAGGGCACCCAGCCTTTCGGTATGGGTGTGGAGGCTGCCAGGAAGAACAAACAGGTTAATGTTGCTTTCTTTGTTCAGTGCCCTTAACAGACCATTGGTAAAATGCCACTCAAGCAACAATAAAGGATACAACGTGGACATTTAGCTCCAGGCAGATTTGCATAAGCCTCTGTGTGGCTTTCTGTCTGTCAGATTTATGAATGACTGAAGCGGCACTTAAAAGCCTTATTCTTGTAGTGAGAGTATTTGCAAATGAATATGAACTTGGTTCTTTTTGCATTATTTGAGGTCTGAAAACACTGGACCTTTTTTGGTATTTTGACCATTTTTCATTTCCTGCAAATAAATGCTCTAAATGAAAATATTTGTATTTGGAATTTGGGAGTTATGTTGTCAGTAGTTTATAGAATAAAACAAAAATGTTCATTTTACTCAAACATATACCTATAAATAGCAAAATCAGAGAAACTGATAATTTTGGAGTGGTCTCTTAATTTTTTCCGGAGCTGTATGTATGAATGGGTCTGACCTTGACCGAGTATTTGTAATTAAAATGAGAGGGAGAGGAGTGGAGTAACTTTTAACTTTTAACAATGAGCAGATATAAATAATTTGTTTTCTTGTACTTTACTGTAGCAGCTCAGTGGATCAGTTTTTTTTTTGTTTTTTTTTAATTCAAACAGAATCACAAAGCTTTTTTTTTTTTTTTTCTTTTTTGAGCCCATTTTCTGGAA
>VUQI01003607.1:9891-24592 GCA_015106735.1 Paratilapia polleni | reverse complement strand
TTTAGTTGATTTTTTTTTTTTTTGTTTTTTTTTAATTCAAACAGAATCACAAAGCTTTTTTTTTTTTTTTGGCTCTATGGACCATATCTCTGGAACAGCTCTGTGTCAGAACTGCTAAAAGTTTTTGTATGACATGTCAAATATGCCATATTAGCTACTCGAGTGGAACACAACTGTTTTCATCTCTTCTGTGATCAATGAGTCCCTGGAAAACTGAAAAACATGCCACTTTTTGACCACCGCTTGCATAACAGCCCTTATGGACCATTTTGTCACTCTTTGGCCTCTGCAGCTGCCTGTCTTTGATTTGATGCCCTAATTTACAATAATTGATTTGGGAAAAAGGGACTTGTCTCATTGCTGGCATTAAGAGGCTCCATTTCACAGTTTAGATCAAAGGCCTCCCTGTCTCTTTCGGCTCTATGAGCTCATGCAGTGGCATTCAAACTTTAGTTAGGTTCATCCTCTGGTAATGAGTGGCAGCTGTGAATAGTTTGTGCTGAAAAAGAGGGTAACAGTAGATTGTTGTGGGATGTATGATGCAGCCATGTCATAAAATCATCTGTGCCTAAAAGTGCCCCATACTTGGGCTTTGTTGAGAATCTCTCCTTTAACCATTCACTTCAGTTTGAAGTATCCATGTTTGGAGGGCTGCCCCCAACAAAAGCTACCATGAGTAGTAGTAAAATAAGTACTCTTGCCTTGTGTTCATAATCCAAAGCTGACAACAAAATGGAAACCATGTAAAAAGATTGCTTACAAGTCACAGGCACGTCGCATGTCCCGTACTGTTGGATGTAAACATGGGCAAATATCAAAACAGTCCCATCTAATCTCTTTTTTTTTTTTTTAATTTAGGTGTGTGAGCCGGAGAACCCATGCAAGGACAAGACCCACAACTGTCACAAATATGCCGAATGCATCTACATCAGCCACTTCAATGACCCAATGTACAAGTGTGAGTGTAGGACCGGTTATGCTGGAGACGGCTTCATTTGTGGTGAAGACTCTGACTTGGATGGCTGGCCCAATCAGAACCTTGTGTGTGGTACTAACTCCACTTACCACTGCAAGAAGGTATTTCACTGAATATTGCCACATTTGCTGCTGTGTTTCCAAACTAAACTCTAAACCTCATAAACCTCCTGCTATTTTTTCAGGATAACTGCCCTAACCTTCCCAACTCTGGACAAGAAGACTTTGACAGAGATGGTCAAGGAGATGCTTGTGACAAGGATGACGATAGTGATGGAATTCTGGATGAAAGGGTATGAGAATTTTTCATTTTCACAAACTTCTAAACGCCATCCTAAAAAGGGAAGAGACTTTGAATAATGAATCATTATGAACATAGTGTGTCTCAAAAACCAATATTAACTTTTGGAAGTGTGTTGCAAGTTCATATTTTACAATAGAAAACAGTAAACACCAGTGGTGTTCATGAACAGAACCCAATAAATATCATCTGTAAGCCAGCACATAACTTTCGGGTCAGGTGACACAAGGTGGCAGCAGCAATGTTCACCTGGAGATGTGATGCTTAAAAGCAAATTAAATTATTGGACTAATTAATCTTTAGAATTGATAAACTGGACACAAATAAAGAGCCTGTGATGTTATTTTTTACCAGAGTGTATTATCACCATGAAAGAAAAGCACAAATGCTTTTAAGCAAAACATATGAAAGTTTGTCAGCCATTTGTTTACAGAGAGGTTAGACCAATATGAAAACTACTAAAATATCAAACACTGAAATACTAAAAGTATAATGACAGTTCTAAAAACGGAATATTGTGAAATACTTAATACTAAGTTATAAGGATGTCACGGTGTCAGAAATATGGTAGTTGGTGCCATTATCAGTAGGATTGCCCAGTTTGATACTACGGTGATTATCCCATGTACTTCAACAAAAACTCCTTTATTAAAAAGACGTTTTAAATCACTGACATGGTAGTGGCAGACCATTTATTTAAAATGTTAACATTATATTTTGTTGACAGGAAACAGAGTGAAATATTAGGATGGTTGCCGTGTAGCCTACTAACGTTATTACGAGGTATAACATTAGTTATCTTAAGCAATTCTATAATGCTAGCCATTACGAACATTTTAGCAAATGAAACATAGTTGATTTCACAACGGCAAGCCAGCTGTCTCAAAATAATGGTAATATTTATTTAAGGATAAAAACACAAAGTACTTCTATACTGGACTCTTACTGCCTTTCTTATCAACGAATCGGGGCGGAGCTATTACAGTAGCTGTGGTAGCTATGGTAGATTTTGACGCTGAATAACCATCAGGTGGCGGTTTTTTGACGATGCCTAGACCCGGTTGAAAAATTGTTCTAAAATGAAACTTGAACCGACATCGTGGATGTTACGCTGACGTCAGTTCAAAGTACCTCTTCAGCGTCGCCTAGATGTCCTTGTTAGACTTTCTGGCAAGAGAAAGTTTGTGTTCAAGATTTTTTTCTACTATCTCTTAATCAATTATAATTAAACAAATGAGCGGTGACTCAAACTCCCGAGCTCAGACTTCCGAGCTACTGAGTTAATTGACTTGTAGCTCAACTAGTCCCATCCCTGATTTTGTGATGCTCACAGCAAAGAAGTGATATTTTTAACAGTCTGAAGCGTTAAATTCACTATGCAACAAAAGAGACAGAATTTAGATGTAAATTATTCTAAATAGCTTAAACGTGCTCTTTATTTTTTTACTACTCCTAACCAAATTAGTTGTCAATGTTTTAAAAAAAAAAAAACAACAACAAACAGATGTATTTAATTCCTTTGTTGCAATAATCTGACCTATACTTCTCACATTGTAAGAGACGGTCTGACTAGGCCTCTATTCTACATGGAAACAACGTCAACATCCATTATTTACGGTTCCATTTTCGAAGTCGTACCTCGACCAGTTTTGACCAGGGAGATGACGTTGGGGTTTCAACCATGTTTGCTGGAAGCTGCCATCTTCCACTTGTAGTCTTTTGCTGTGCCATATGTAGTGGGCGTTTTCTTCTTCTTCTTCTTCTTCTTCAGTATGTAAGGATAGACAAGAACACTTGAAGGCTTATGCTGCCCCTGTCATTTCCAGATGAACTGCAGCCTTGGTACATACACTGCCTACAGAACCTACAGTACTAAAAACAAGAATTGTTGCATTTTCTGAATTTTGGTATTGAAAGGTAGCCTATGTACGGATTCAGGTGACGTCCTTGCTAAGTAACTTTGAATACAGAGACACAATAAATATTAGATAACTCTATTTAACACAATACATGCAATTCTGAGGTCAATTAAATACTAACCTGAGTATTGTAAAAATAGTTTTGTGTTTCCAGTTTAGTCCGTTTCCCAATGAAGCTGAAGCTCAATATGAATCCAATCTAAACCCAGTTTGTCTGGTTGCACTTGAAACAAAACAGCTGACATGCTTCACTAAACTCACAAAATTAAAACACTGCCATGTTGCACCTTATAGCTGTGTAATTTCTTGGCTGTTTTATGTCATTTCCATTACTGTACAATTTGAGTTATAAAGATGCAGACAAATGTGAGCAAAAGGGAAATCACAATCCACTAACCACCTACAGCAGAGGGCATTTTTCTAGCATAGTTTTGATCCACTTGTCCTCTTAGAGGGAATGATCACTGCAAATCAATGCAAAGTTTTTCTGAGTGGTCAACCTTTATCCTGTGATTAAACATTTGTATCCTGATGAGAGTGGCCTCTTCCAATACAGGCAGTACTCACATCCTTAAGGCAAAAAGGATCACTGAATGGCTTGATGGGTATAAAAATGATGTGAATCACACGCTATGGCATTTACTGTCACCACATCTCAACCCAGTTGAATAAGGGAGATTTTGGACTGACATGTTAGTGCTCTCAATTAAAACACCAAATGAGAAGATATCTTTTTGAAAAGCGATCCCTCCCATAGAGTTCTGTTCTGGCAGCATCAGTGCACACACATTTTATGATGACTGTCAAACAGGTCTTTAACTAGCATGTGCTTTCCGCCACAGGACAACTGTCCCCTCCTTTACAATCCTCGCCAGTTCGACTTTGACAAGGATGAAGTTGGTGACCGCTGTGACAACTGTCCCTATGAACACAACCCTGCTCAGATTGACACTGACCACAATGGAGAAGGGGATGCCTGTGCAGTGGACATTGATGGAGATGGTAAAATTGCCAAACATGTAAATAACATGCCGTATTCAGACCATCTCTGGGAGTTAACTATAGTAACTATACATCTACCTTTTCTCCTCAGGAATTCTGAATGAGAATGACAACTGCCCCTATGTGTACAACACTGAGCAGAAGGACACTGATATGGATGGCGTCGGTGACCAGTGTGACAACTGTCCATTGCTACACAACCCTGACCAGGTAGTGTACCACACTGCAAATTATGACTCATTTCATTACAGTCAGTGTGTGCCGCATTAACATTTTGACAACTGTATCTATCCAACAGACTGACGTCGACAATGACCTAGTTGGAGATCAGTGTGACAACAACCAGGACATTGATGAAGATGGTCATCAGAACAATCTAGACAACTGTCCCTATGTGGCCAACTCAAACCAGGCTGACCACGATAAGGACGGCAAAGGAGATGCATGTGACTACGATGATGATAATGACGGTATACCTGATGACAGGGACAACTGCAGACTGACACCCAACGCAGACCAGCAGGACTCTGATGGTGAGGATGGTACATGTTATGGTATTAACGGCAGCAGTGTGAGTTCCATGCCATGTGTTATTGAAACGTGATGAAATGTGTGATGTTAATTTTTAGCATTAGTGGTATACTCACTTTTAGCAATATTACATTAGTAAGAGGCTGCTAAAATTCTCAGTACTTAATTTACCAAGTTGTGGTGGTATAATTTGCATATTCACAGTTCATGAAACATAGCTGCACACAGGGTTAACATTAAGTTAAATTTAATTCAGCCTGAGGTGAGCTGCATTGAGTCTGCAGCTGCACATGTCATTGTGCATACTTATCATCTATAGCTAGATTTGTAGTGTTTATATTAGCCCAGACTGTTTGAGACTACTTGCTTAAATAGTATCTCTTTCCCACTTGCTCCATACACTCAGACTTTGTACCTGTTTCTCAGGGATGTTCAAATTTTTCCTCACTATGCCTTCTCCCGGATGCTTTTAGAGTTAGCAATTACTTTCACTGCAGTAGGTGTGAAATGCGGTGGTTGTGGAAAGAGTCAGTGACCGGGTTGGCACGGATGATGTCATTCTCCATGACTTCAGTGAGCTGCCTTGGAGGGCACCATCAGGCAGTGAAGTTTTTATTCCTTTTACCCTCAGCTTGTGATTAGTCCACAGTGCCCAATTTAAGCAGGGTTACCTGGAGTTTGTACAGCTGTCTGTAACTGGAAACAGACCGCAGAGGAGAAAGGCCCTGGACACTGATGCTTTCACACTCTTCGCAGCTTGTCAGATCGTGTTTATTTGATAGAACTGTTTGAGCTCCTTGCTCAATAACAAAGATGATGACAGAAGGCGGCTAGCTACTTCCATGCAGTGGCCCTCATTAGCCACTGGCATCCTTTCCCTCGTGAGTTCCCAGCCTGCAGTATGGCTCTAATAGACTTCAGGCTTCAGATAGTTAGAAGTATCAGTGGAAGTTGTCACAGCATGAAAAGATAGCTGATTTGCTTCAGCAGACTTGGCAGTCGTATTTGGGCCAGTTTTCTGGGAAGAATTGTGATATTTCCATTCATTTTTAATATTAACTTGGAGGAGCTCCTCAACAATCACTGCAGTGGGAGTATTATGATCCTCACATTAGCTGCCATAGATATCTTTCCAGCCTATGGAAAAATATGATTTTTTTTCAGTAGTTTGTTTCTTTTCTTATTCAAATTGGGTCAAACCTTATTCATATGATTTTATCTTTTTTTTTTTTCTTTTTTACAGGTGATGGAAGAGGGGACGCCTGCAAAGATGACTTTGACAATGACAGTATCCCAGATATTCTTGATGTGTGTCCTGAGAACAATGCCATCAGTGTGACAGACTTCAGAAAGTTCCAGATGGTGCATCTGGATCCTAAGGGAACCACTCAAATTGATCCTAACTGGGTGGTTAGACACCAGGGCAAAGAGCTGGTACAAACTGCCAACTCTGACCCAGGCATTGCAGTCGGTGAGCAGCACAAATATGTTTACTCTCAAACAGTCATTTCGTGTTGATTTGCTGCCTTTTAAAATATTTGAAACTCCATTTGATTGCACAAAGCTCTAAGAGTGTAACATTTGTTCACCTCATCACAGGTTTTGATGAGTTCAGCGCTGTGGACTTCAGTGGAACGATGTACGTGAACACCGACAGAGACGATGACTATGCGGGCTTTGTTTTTGGTTACCAGTCGAGTGGGCGCTTTTATGTAGTGATGTGGAAGCAGATCACACAGACTTACTGGGAGGACAAGCCCTCCAGGGCCTTTGGCATCTCTGGCGTTTCGCTCAAAGTTGTGAACTCGACCACTGGCACTGGAGAATACCTCAGGAATGCTTTGTGGCACACGGGCAACACTCCAGGACAGGTGGGCTGCAATCTAAATGCCATGTGGTCTGCTTTAAAGGCTGTATCAGCATTCATATTAGTGTTGTTAACTATTTTACAAAGGTGCGGACTCTGTGGCATGACCCCAAAAACATTGGTTGGAAGGATTACACAGCTTACAGGTGGCATCTCATCCATAGACCAAAGACTGGTTTTATAAGGTATGAAATATAGTTGACCAGAATAGGAGAACTCATGTTTTCTGTCTCTGATTACAGGCCTCCAAAGAGCCGCAGTACATATTTTGGTCATTTGATGAACTGTAGCTTTTCAATCTTAACACATTAAAAAGTTTAAGTTTGCCATGTATTTTGCAGGGTTGTGGTCTATGAAGGTAAACAGATCATGGCCGACTCGGGACCAGTTTATGACAAGACTTTTGCCGGAGGAAGGTTAGGATTGTTTGTCTTCTCACAAGAGTTGGTGTTCTTCTCTGACCTCAAGTATGAGTGCAGAGGTAAGTACAAATGCTTTACTTTGAAATGATGACCACAAATGGTTCTGTTTCGTTATAAATTACCCATGTATATGTGTGAGCACTTCAAGTGTTGCATACAGTTGAAATCAGTTCATCAAAACGTTAATAGAGTGAAAATAACAGCTATAACCATGTTAAGAGTAGAAAGTGAGGGTGCCAGACGTGGGGCAGATCCCCGTTTCCATCCCCTTTAAGACATTACATGAAATAAAGTAGGCAAACATAAAATGAAGAGAATTCTTAATATTATAAGTTTGCTTTTTTTCCCAAAAAAAGTTCATTGTTAAACACATAAGCTACCTGAATTGTTTTCTTTCTTCATCTTTCTTCTTTGTTCATGAAAGAGGACAGCTGATGTGCCATTGTAATGCTTTTTTTAAATCCTTGTGTTACTGGCTAGGGATTTAAAAATCATAGGATGCCACTTTTCAGGATATTTTGCATGTCAGGTCAATACATTTTAAACTTTTCGCTGTTTTGTCCCAAGAACAGATCAAGTTAAATTGTGGAAATCTTGTATTGATAACAGTGGCTTAGGTGGTAAATACAAAGTGCCTCCATGCAAACATTTTGAGTTACATAGTTTCTTAAAAAGGAATATCACCTTAGATAGCAGTGTGGTCATTTGAATTACATAAATGCAACTGAAGAGTCAAAAATGTAAAACTCCACATCTTTTTCAAACCCAGATAAGCCGGAGTTGCCGACCGTGTTCACAAGGTAACGGTGAGAGGGGTTTTATGTTGTGTGTTAAGATGTTGTCGTGCTATATTTCTGCTTGTCAGCTTGCCCATGAACAATGCCCCAGAAGCATTGTGAAAAGCCTTGTGTATTCATCCAAGGACTTCAGATCTTCTCCTTAGCGCTAAACTGTGGAAAATGAGCCTGCAGCTTTTTTTTTCTTTTTTTTTCACAATCACAGCCATGTTTCTGGAGACACGCTTTTTTTGACGCACACAATGCACATGTTGTTGCTGCACTCTGGCGCATTGACTACGAGGCTCATTGAGTTTTAATTGTAAATGTGGCGGTAATGGAAGCTATTTTTCAATCTTTCCACAGATAACTGAATCAAGTCGGGCAGAAAAAAAACCCCATCTGATGGCAAAAGACAAGAATCTCTCCGAGTAAACATCACGTCATTGCTGAATCCATTTCAGCGTAAATGAGACTTTGCATACTTCCACCTTTTGCCTTGATCTATCCACTGGAGGAGAAACCGAGGCAGATTTCAGTTTTGCTGGTGACTTATATACATTTCCACAGTGAGAAAGAAAAAACTGATAAAATGTTTTTTTTACGAAGCCTCTGCAGAATATCTAATTAAAACTTGTGTACCCATTCTACATTTTAAAATTCATTGTACAACCTCTTAAATGCTGTTTTTGATTTTCTACAGTTTGTTGTAAGTGACTTGGCTGTTCTCTGTCTTTATTCTCCTTTTTGCTGAACAACTGATCATACAGTGTTTGACAAACATAAACTGTAACCAAAGCATAATCATTTAGCTGTCTTAAATCCATTACTATTGCTCCTTATTCTTTTCTTCTTAAATGCGTTTTTCATGTACAACTTGAGTGAACGACGAGTAAGTGCCAAAGATGTTTATACTAAGTCTGTACTATAATTCCTTTTGTAAATTATTTATGCTCCGCTTGTTTTGTTTGTTGGCATTTTTTGCTAGTTTTGTAAATAATTATTTATTTGTTTACACTGACAAAACGTATAATTGAATACCACAGAAGTCAAGATAACACATATTAGCGTTGCGAGATTTTTAGTGTCTTTATGCACTTCCTTTACTTGTTAGTTTTTCAAATTTGTCAGTTAAGACTGTAGCGTAAAGATAAACACCAGCTGCTTTTCAATAATCACGAACATAAACACGAAGCAGATGTTTATGTAGGTCATGGTAGCTGCCAAAGAAAGTTAATTCTGGTAGTTTATTTACTTAGCTGTCCAGACAGCCTCACTGTCCTCAAATTGATTTAACACATTGCTGCATTTTTTTTTAATTTTTTTTTTAATCTTTTAAATAGTCCGTCACCAAAAGCAGCTGCTAATTAGGCTACTGGCACCATAGCAGAAACCTCTTTCTGACTTGATTTGAAAATACTTTTATGTGCAGCACAAAACCAAGAAAGTAGACTGAGATAGTAACATCACTCAAAAATATTGTAATGAATAGAATTGCATTGTAAGTACCCGAGTCACAGTAAATCTAATGTATAACTTAACACTTGAGAGTCTTGAGGTTCAGAAATAAGGCATTCTGAATGGTGGAGTCATGAAGATCAACTGCAGTGAAAGCATCTTATACAAATTACATTTTCATTTCTGTGTTAGTCATAAATATCACTTATGGATTTTGTGAAACGTTATAGTGTTGATTGAAAAGGATTCCAGATGAAGGTCTCTAAAAGTGTGATTGTGCGATTGTGTATTGTGGCTCAAGGATGTGTTTGTGTACAACTTCGCTGTCATCAGTCTGCATAGCATTCATGTTCTTCCATGTTTGGTTTCCATCCTGTTAATTTTTTTTTTTAAGTTTGCAATGCACAAACTGTAAATTTTTTTTTTTTGTATACTTGTGTTGTTAGATATACATTTTCTACAAACATTAGTGTAAGACTGTTCTGTTTCTTAATAAAACACTTTTACACCACTTTGTTGATTATGACAATTGACAGTATTAGAAATACTGTCATAGCTGGGCATTGATTTTAGCAAATGTTAGTCAAACAGGAGTGAATTGTGCATTTCTTGGGGATTATTTCATGCAGCAGAATAATTGTTGCACTAATGGATATTCCTGGCACCAGGTATTTGTCACACTGCCCATGCCCATGTTTGTGTTAATGAAGAAACATATTACCCAGTGCAACAGTGTGGTTTATTCATGCGTTTTTGAAAGTTTTTGGACCATGTCAGGGAGAAATATGATGAAATACATCTGCAAGCAATGATAAAGTGACCAAGCAGGGCACAACTGTCACGGTAACTTGATCTGACCATGTAAGTACAGTTAGGAAAAAACTTTCAGTTTTCATATTGCAGCATCCTCAAGGTTGTCAAATAATGACTTTTTTTTTTTTTGACAACCTCAGGAAGGAGAGCTAGGTCCAAACAACAAAGTCTGGTATCAGTACGTGGAACGGTTACTAAGATATGAGGTTACTTCCCTGTGGGCAGCTTCGCCACCAAATTTGACTGGCCGAAAAGGACAGGTGATTATAAATACCAAAAATCCATCTAACAACTTATGTAAGGTTTTGTCTGAAGAACCTCTGTAGCAGTTTTGGTGAAGATTAGGCTGACATCTTAAAGAGCTGGTTCCATAGAAGAGGGGCCGGATAACTGAAGGGTTTGCCCATTTTACTTCTGGAAGTGTGCTATTGTGAAAATATGCTACTATAAAGTCTTTAAGATAAAAGGGGGCCTGATCATTTAGGACATATAAGAAGAGAAGGATTTTAAACTTTATTCTGACTTTAATGGGGAATGAAGAGAAGCTAATATGGGGGAAATGTGATCTCTCCTTCTAGTACGTGTTAGTACTCACACTGCAGCCTTTTGGATCAATTGAATGCTTTTCAGGGAGCTTTTAGAGTGGCCCGATGATAAGAAACTCCAATAGTCCAGCCTAGAAATAGCAAATGTATGAACTAGTTTTTCAGCTTCACTCTGAGACAGACTGTTCCTGATTCTAACAATATTGCTAAGATGAAAGAAGGCAGTCCTAGAGATCTGTTTAATGTACAAGTTAAAAGATATATGACGGTCAAAAAATACTTGAAGGTACCCCCAGTAGTATTGGAGGCCAAGGTAATTCCATGCAGAGTATCTGCTTAGAACATTTTTCTGAAGTTTTTTTAGGGACAAGTACAAAAACTTTGCATGCATGGTCATCCGTGTGTTTAAAGACATTGTTGCAGTTTAACCAACTCATTTTCATTTGGCTTCACAGATAAATATAACTGGGTATCACCTGCATAGCAGTGGAACTGTAAGCAGTGTTTTCTAATAACAGTGCCTAAGGGAACCATGTGTTTGATTTGCGACAACTCTTTAAAGAATTTTTTGAAATAAAGGGTAGGTTGGATAAAGGTCTGTAAATACCTAAAACACATAGATCATACTTGGCTGTTTAGGTAAAGGTTTAATTACAGCAACCTGAAAAGCCTAGGATACGTAGCCTGTTGATAAAGAAAAAAGGATAATATCTGAAGTGTTAATTAATGGTTAATTGTCTTGGAACTGTCTTGTTGGGATAGGATCTAAAATATATGTCAATGGTTTAGATTAAGTAGTTGTCAAAGCTTAGAGATCACTAGGAAAGAGGCAGTCTAAACAAAGATCAGCAGTTTCTAAAGCTGTGTCAGGGAGAGGACGACCCAAATATAGGACACAGAGGCAGATGGAATAATGAAAAGTGAGCCCTCATTTTGGCTGATGCAAAGTCAGAAAATAACAAAGTCCAAAAGAAAACACAAAACACGAATCCAAAAACAAGCATGAGAGGAATGAGTTTCCACAGGAGAAAACAGCTGCACAAACAGTAACTCTAAAAGGGACAAAAAGGGCAGACAGGACTATATATACACAGGGGGCTAATTACACAACAAGACATAGGTGGGAACAGGGCACAGGTGGAGACAATTAAGGCAGGCAGACGATCACAAAGGAGGGAAGACAAATACAGGAAGTAAAAAATAAATAAGACGCATGAGAAAACAAACCATCAAAATAAAACAGGAAGTAATTCAAAGACATAATAGAAACATGAAGACAGTGAAACATGAAAGCTAATACTAAACATAAAGCCAGAGACGTGACAAGACAGAAAGCACAAGGAACTGAAGGAAACTAGAATCATATAGTGGCACAACAAAACCAACAGAATACCAGGACCATGACAAGCTGCTGTGGGAAAGTTGTGTTCAATTTTTTTCTCTGTTACACTTTTACTGTAAAGAATTTGTAGTCCATTATTGTATTATATCAAATGTTATTAAAATGGCTATACAAACAAGAGTTTTGTTTTATTAAATGTTTAGTTTATATGCCATATGTCAAAACAAGCTTGAGGTTGTGATTAAAAAAAATTAGTGGGTTAAAGTCACTCACTATACTTTATCTGTACTGAGCTCTAAATCAAATAAAAAGTTTGAGTTATGCACAGCTGATGGATACAGAACCACAAATAGAAGTGTTTTTTGTGTTTTCTAGTTTGGATGTAAGAGGCTAATATAAAAGATGGACATAGTCAACTTGACACCACACATCGGTTTTTGATGTGTCTTTTTGTCCTCTGAAACATGGGATCTAGACGAAGAAAATAAGGAGAATGTATAAGAAAAGTCAGAAACACCTTGGGTACCTACCCAATTTTCCAGGTTTACCCCTAAATATATCAAGCTTTGGATACATGTAAAATAGCCTAGTACTAATTCATGGCTAGTTTTGGTGTTTTCATACAGCAGAACTTATTGACAACGGAAAAAACACAAACACTTCAAAATCCTTATCTGAAGCAATCCATCATTTTCAGTTGTATCAATGCTCACTTCATGGAGAGAAAGATCTTAGCACTAAAATATTAATAAGAAAAAAACACGTTGGCTCTCTCCTGTTGGTATGTTATGCAACCTAAAGGGTTAAAAATAAAATTATAAAATTGTATGTTCCACATCTGGGATGGCCACTATCCCCAACATTCACATGCAATTTAAAAGTCTCAACTAGAAAATATAATCTACCTCCCATGACCACTATGACAAAAATGCTTAATTGTAGTGTAAAATGAAATGACAAAGACACAAACGTTGCCAATTCTTGTGGTTCAGAAGGAACCAAAAGGTTTTGTATGTGGTTTTGCACCAAAATTCAGTCTTTCAGTGCAGAAACCAGAAAGGGAAGGGGTTAAGTAAATGGAGGTGAGGCCAGGAAAGAAATGCGCTATTAGGGAAAATGGGGAAGTCAAAACCTTGCTCTCGTAGCTCTGTGTCAGAGGTATTTGGGTTGAGGTTCTTGGAATAGTCCACGTGGCACACACCAAAGGCTGCTATATGGGTCTGGCACTGGTGGCTGGTTTCAAGTCCAGAGCACGTTCCAGGGTGGTTCTTAAAGCTTTGCCAGAGGATGTCAATGTGTGACACAGTAAACCAGCAGTTTCTGCCGAGGCAAGTATTTAGCAACCAGCAGGCATTTTAAAAGGATGAATAAATGCAAGCAATTAACTGAAAGAACACCAAGGAAAGTTCACTTTCACTGGTGATTAGGAGTCTCAAAAGCTGAGCTTGTAATCTCATCACTGCCGAGTGAGTTACACACTGGATAGTTTGGTGCTGATGTGCATTTATAAATGATGTGTTGATGTGTAACTCATCACCAGATTACCAGTTTTAACAGCACAAGAGAGAGAAGCCTCTTATTCAAACACAAGTTTAAAAGAAGAACTCTGCTGTGTGTGTGATATTCCACTTCAGTCACTTTGGTGTGAAATATCACTCCGTCTGCTGTTTGGCTGCTGCAAATATAGACAACATTCATCTCACTGACTTTTTCCATAATCTACCGTCTCCACTTCCTTCTCACACTTAGTGAGACTAGACTGGAAATTTATGGTAATTTAATAAATTAGAACACAATCATGTCTAAATCAAATAGAAAACCCATGGATAACATTCACTGCTAATAGACAGAAATAATTTCTTTTCTTCAAAGACCTGTTGTGGTCTGTTAGCAAGATTACATAAAAATGTCAGTAAAGACAGGATGAATTACATTATGGTGCATGTCTGGATCCCTTTCTTTAAAACTGCAAAACAGGCCACTGACGTTTGTGTAGGTATTGGCACTGGCAGAAAATGAGCTTTCCAAGTGTCCTAGTTTTATCTGGTTCCCGGACAAATCAACCTTTTTTTGTTTTGTTTTTTTACATCTCTATTACAAACAGATTTGTTTTTCTAGAGATACGTTTATTAAATTAACAGTTTAAGTTGATACAGTAACTGTTTTCCAATAAAGATAAGAAGAGTTAACTCATGTCTATAAGATAAGAAGCTACAGCTGGAAACTGGTTAGCTTAGCTTAGCACAACAAGTGAAAACTGAATCTCGCTCCGTCCAAAAACAACTCGACAAACCGGCACCAAAAAACTCATCATACTTTGTCATTTTTGCATTCTGGTTTTGCAGAGATTCAACAAATCAAATAAAAATAGTTAGCCAGTACACTTATAAGAACTGGTCCACTAACATGATAACACAGAATTTTGCACGAATAGCACTCCACCTCAGTGTCATTCATACACACTTAATGCTGTTAAATGATGTGTAAAACCTGACACCAAGATGGCTAAGCAGATTTTGTTGCCATTGGACAGATTCAGGCTATTTACCCTTTTTGCAAGACTTTGTGCTAAGCTAATCTAAATGCTAATCTACAGCTGATATGGAAGAGTTATCCTGTGAGCTTTTATCCAAGTCTAAGAAAGGAAGCAAACGTGGCACTTCCTGAAATACTTAATATTAACTTAATAGTGTCTTTCCTAAGACCTTCCGTGACTCAATGGTCACATTCTCTGCTTTCAGTAAAGCGGG
>VUQI01003605.1:10643-29205 GCA_015106735.1 Paratilapia polleni | reverse complement strand
TTATACACCACTTGCATTTAATCATTAGCTATTATTAACCCTGTCTCTCTCCCATAGGTGTGCCTTTTTGTCCTGTCTCCCTCTGCTCTCTTCTGTTTCTCCTCACCCCCAACCGGTCGCGGCAGATGGCTGCCCCTCCATGAGCCTGGTTCTGCCGGAGGTTTCTTCCTGATAAAAGGGAGTTTTTCCTTCCCACTGTTGCCAAGTGCTTGCTCATAGGGGGTCGTCTGATTGTTGGGGTTTTCTGTCTAATATTGTAGGGTCTTTACCCTAAAATATAAAGCGCCTTGAGGCGACTGTTGTTGTGATTTGGCGCTATATAAATAAAATTGAATTGAATTGAATACACTGTGGTCATAAATGGATGGACATGATCAGCATGCTCAGTTGGTACTAAGGGACACAAAGTGTGCCAGGAAAATATCCTCCACACCAGTACACCACCAGCAGCAACCTGAACTGTTGATACAAGGCAGGATGGATCCATACTTTTATGTTGTTTATACCAAATTTGACCCTACCATCTGAATGTGGCAGCAGAAATCGAGACTCATCAGACCAGGCAACGTTTTTTCAATCTTCTACAGTCCAGGTTTGAAGAGCCTCTGTTTCCTGTTCTTAGCTGACAGGAGTGGCACCTGGTGTGGTCTTCTGCTGCTGCAGCCCATCTACTTCAAGGTTCAACATCTTGTGCGTTCAGAGATACTCTTCTGCATACCTTGGCTGTAATGAGTGGTTATTTGACTTACTGTTGCCCTCCTATCAGCTCGAAGCAGCCTGGCCCTTCTCCTCCTCTGTTCTCCTCTACAATACATTTTCACCCAGAGAACTGTTACTCACTGGATATTTTCTCTTTTTTGGACCATTCTTTGTAAACCTAGGGATGGCTGTGTGGGAAAATCCCAGTAGATCAGCAGTTTCTGAAATACTCAGACCAGCCCGTTCAGCACCAGCAACCATGCCACGTTCAAAGTCACTTAAATCACCTTCCTTCCTCATTCTGATGCTCGATTTGAACTTCAGCAGGTTTCTTTGTAAGTACTAACTGTGTTAGTGGGAGGTTTGCTTTTGATGAGAAAGTTTCACAAAATGTACAAGTAACATTTTGCCATGGAGCCTAAGAGGCATCATTACCCACCAGCTTCATCACAAGCCAAAAGGGTCAGTGTTGCATACAAATCTGTAAAAATAGTCATCTTGAAGGGGAAAAGATGCAGAAGAAAAGTGTTGGCAGTGGGAAAAGAGATAAATTTTAGGGTTCTAAAAATAAGAGTGTGAGGGAATATGTGAAATGCTAACAGTGTTACCACAAAAAGGAGATAAAGGTTTCTAAAAATATAAGCAAAAATACAGAGAAACACTGTTTTCCTTGTTGGTATTACGAGTTTTATTTTGTTATGTAACAGTGTATGATGGCCCAGATATAATGTGTGCATCATATTACTGCCTCTAGTTTAGAGAATAGAGGTGTTTCTGCAGAACAGGTCCAAGAGTTCTTCTCGTTGTCAGCAGGGACCAGATATTCTGAACATCACTGGTTTTATTCTGCTGTTTTAATCCTACAGGCTCAGCTTGTATCCAGGAACATGGACAAGTCTATCACCCACCAGGCTCTTGTGCAGCTGTCTGAGGTATTTCAGCTTTTCCACATGCGCCCCATTCATTGCCATGGAAATGAAAATGTAATACCGTCTGCTTTCAGGGTCTGAAATGTGTCATCTTATTTTTCTCTCTACAGGAAGTCACTGCACTGAAAAAAGAACTAATCCCCTTAAACAAGAAACTGGAGCCTTACATGGACCTCAGCCCAGTATGTTTATTTTCACTTTAATGACTTTTAAAGGCAAAATTGAGCAACAGGCAAAAGTGCTTCCACGTTATCCTGTTTTATCCTTTCAGATAATGTTTTGTGTGTGTGTGTGTGTGTCCAGGTTTTTTTTTGTTTTTTTTGAGAGAAATGGGTTGAACCATGTTCAGACATTTGGAAGCAACATTGCTGAATTTAGCTTTATGAAATATTTTTCTCCTGTAAACAGAGCCCATCTCTGGCTCAAGTGAAAATAGAAGAGGCAAAAAGAGAACTGGTAAGCATCTTAACGGTTGGTTCAATACAGTTGGACGAGATGCGGTGGCAGATTTATTTAATTTGATCCTTTTTTGTTTTCAGGCTGCACTTGATTCCCAACTTGAGATGAGTGTGGATTTTAAATGAAGATTTGTTTAATGTTACAGTCATTGTGTTTCAAGCTGTACTTTTACTGTGTTTGAAAAATAATAAAGTAGTCTCTTTAATGTCTTGGTGGGATGTCTCACAATGTGCTTCAGCAGCCACCTTCTGGCACTAAAGACCATCTAAATAATACTGTATTTGGGGAATTTAGTTTTTATGCAACTCAACAGATCTGTGCAGAGACAGGAGTCTCTTGGTGCCATGAGAAATGAAGAGTGATTATCTTTTTATATTCTTTCAATAAGTCTATGAAAAGTAACTGCTGCATAGAGGCACACAGGCTACATGTCTGACAATGTCCTGCTTTATTATTGTTTTGTTTTTTTTTAATCTTTATTTCACATTTGTACATGTGATCTATCAGATGCCTAAGATTATGAAAACACATTATAGTAGTTCCTTCTAACAATCTTGCCTGTAGTATTTCATTGCCACTGTGACCTCTGCAAATTGAAAAAGGAAAAATTAGGAAAATGTTGGTCATGATCTTCCTTTTGTTGGATCTATTCTCTGTCCCTCCACCTCTTCCTGTTTGTTACAAACATCATTAACACTAATCAAGCGTGTTGTCTTTTTTTTTTTTTTTCTTCCTGGTCGCTGCAATCTAATTGAGGTGTTGTCTTTCCACTCTGAACAAGTATTAACACAAGAGTTTGATTGATCATCTGTCTCCCCAAACACGGGCTTTGTTGTGATGGCAGCATTAAAATAAAGGAATTGGTAACCACTTGGAAGAGCTTTCCTTCAAACCATTTACAGTGTGTGTTATAGGTGGTAGGTCTTCTGTAAATTGCTGATATGGGCGAGCTTTGTGGGGAACAAAAAAAAAGGCATATTCAGTTCTCTTCTAGATTATTTCTATCCTTTAAAAAAAATTAGCATCATCAACACATTTCAGAAGCCTTTCCACCGCACCTCAAAACATGAATCTCATGTTTACCCGTGTGCCACTGTAATTTTATTTATTTGGTTTACGTGGCTAGATTATGTCTTAAAAGCAAAGTGCAGGAAACCTTTCGAGATAGACAGCAGACTTGCAAAGGCTTTGCAGGGATCACAGCACGTGAAAGCTGCTCCAGAGCCAGCGCCTGAAGCCAAAATACAGAGAATGCAGCAAAATTGTCCAGTTTGTATGCAAAATATCTTCCCCCATAGTTCCTCCCCCTGCCAGTCTCCCACTCCTGTGGAGCTGAGCATGGAGACCCCAACTGCCTTTGTCAGTTTGACTGTTGTAGGTCTGCTCTGCAGTCTGACATGGAGACTGACTGGTTACCATGGATGTGGGCTGGGGAGCAGTTTACCCAGTAGGCCCCCAGCTTCATTGAAAGGCGCCATGGTTAGGGTGTCAATAGATTATGAGAAGAAACAGAATCAAAATGTCATTCAAATGACAAACACTTGTCTTAAGACTTTTATAATAGCTCTGTGTTATCTGTTACTTTTGCTTTGGATAGGTGTCACATATAATGAGGCAGACGATATTTTGGAGACATGAAAAAAAATGGAAAATATATTTGCTAAGAAAGCCAAAATAATATTAAAGGCCTTGACATTGTTAGAAATCTATGTTGTGGAAAAATAAAATAAACTGGTGCGTTAAGCCTACAAGAGAAAGGCAGAAATGGAAAGAAATAAGAGACACAGAGGAAATGAACAGAATAAAACACTTTGCCAAAATCCAAAAAGTAAACATGTGCCTCGTGAAGGAGGGAGGGGAGGGAGCCAGTGCGTCATACCAGTGAATGTGTCGCCCCTCTTCCCTTTAAAATAGTTTTATGCGCCACGCCCACATCATGATTCCCGCTCAGCTGTTACTGTAAGTCGCCTTCAGTTTCCACATGGATCCATTCACAGATCTGCGTGGCTGAACATTGGGGAAGTCGGAGTGAGAGACCCGCCGCTCCACGCGTCGGTCGGATCAGTCACCTCGTCTGTCAGTTTTGAACAACTTGTTGCGCAGCTGCTATTTCTAACCTCCGCTGTGGTCCATTACTACTGTGGCACACTGCGACTGCGAACAGCCGCTGTTTTTGCGCTTCATCGGCTGTAGGTGAAGACGGATGAAGACTTGCTGTCAACAAAGGTGTAAAGGTGCGTAGGCGACAAAGAGATGAAGCTCAGTATCGCGGCCTCGTTGAAGACTTTCACTTTCTTGTGTGGGTTCTTATGAAATCTTGGAAGTCCTACAGTGGATTTGTAGAGTCCCAGTGTTTAATATGATCATTGAGACAGGGGATGCGAGTCATGAGCTGGACGCGTTGCCACGGACTGGACTGGAGCCACAGCCTCTTCTGTCTGACTTTACTCCTGTGGACCAGACGCATGAGTGGACTGGCTGACTTTTCAAGTAAGATGATGATGATGATGATGTGAGGATATAGGGCGAGGCAGTGCAAACCACAGGAAGAGTTTTGTCCCAAGAACCTAAAGGAAAAGTATGACTGTTACAGCAGGTTGGGTGTGAGTCACACTGTTATAGCTGGTGTAATAATAGCTTCCAGTGGGGGTGGGGGTTACAACTTCTGTTTGCCACTTTTATATATGGTGTTATAGATAATGTGGCTGTAGTTTTTTTCCCCCATTGTCAGTGGTCATGAAACACCACAAAAAAATAAGTTTGGGATGGAGTAACAAATCTTATTCTATACAAAATGATGTTTACAGTGGAGTTGAAGAGTAGCATCTATCTCTTAACACAATGTAGTCCAAGACTAGTCAGCTTCAGCATTGTTTCCGGTACTCTGGTGTTTTATCTGAACTGTCTTCTCAGTGTTTCTACATTTATTTATTTTTACACAGATACCACACACATGTTAAGCCAAAGGACTTTGAATCAGAAGTAATGTAATCGCATTTACACACCACACAACAAAGGATGGTTACACTGGTTGAATGCCAATTGGCTGTATATGCCACCTTGGAAAGAGGACAGGCAGTGAGGCAACACTGCAATGATTTTTAAAGCAACTTGAGACACCTGCCCGAGCGCCAAAGAGGCCAAACAACATGATCTGCAGCTGCTGAAGAAAAGAAAACCAATTCTTTGTGTCTATTAAATTACTGCAGTTAAAGTTTTTTTCATTAATTGCTACGATTAAGAGGAATTCTGACAAGTAAGCTGAACTTCGGGTGTAAAATTAGTCAAGTCTCCCTTCAGTGCATCTGCATTATCCCACATACCTTTTATCTAACAGACTACCTGTCCAGGATCATTACCAGCCACTCTGCCCACGCATGTGACGGACAGCCTCTGCGACTCCACTGCCCGCGTCACTCCACCATTTCCATCCAGTCTGCCTTCTACGGGAGTGGCGAGGTGCGGCTGTGCACAGCAGATCCAGACCCTCTGCTCAGGGCCCACAATCACAGCTGTTCAGCTTTCACAGCTCTACAGGTGCATTTTATGTTTGGGTTATAGAGCAGTTTTCACTCTCACTGGTCAGCGGTTACTAAGTGGTTGTTCACCACTTTTACTGGAGTGGCTTTGTCCCCGTATGTGCTCTAGTTTTGTAGTAAACGTGCCCCGCTTTTAATTAGTTGGCTGGTGAATGCAATGTCTTAATATCATCATGTCTTCCACTTGTCAACCAGTCGGTGCATCTGTTCGGTTCATTTTTTGCATCTGATTTGGTTCTCTTTTGGTTGTCCTTTGGATTGTATTTGCTGACTGTCGCTGGTGCTTGTTGTGCAGAAGCTGTTGTCGGAGTGTCAGAGCCACAGAGACTGCCAGCTGCCTGTCAATCACCTGCTGTTTGGGAAGGACCCGTGCCCTGGCACTACCAAATACCTCCATGTGGACTACAAGTGTAAACCTAGTGAGTTCATCAGCACAAATCTCAATAATGTTTCAGCACGAGTTTCTCTCGCACATTCTTTGGAGTATGAGCATGGAATAGCTACACAGCCACACATAAAAATCCTCCCCACACCCAATCCCAGCTCCTCAGTTTCCCACCACATTCAGACCCTCCTCCAAGTCGTCTTTACTGTTTTCCCCTCACTCAGCTGAACACAAAAGACATGTGGTGTGTGAAGGAGAGACCATGATCCTGCGCTGTAAGCCCTCCAGGGTGCTAAACATCTACGCAGCTGTCTACGGGCGAAGGCTGGGTCAGACTGACACCTGCCCCTCACACCTGACAAGACCACCCCCATTCGGTGAGTTGACGTGAGTTTCTAACAGACAGTTCCAGGAATAAAAATGCATTAATAGTTAAAGAGGACACAGTTAAGTTTTACAGTTTAAAAGGCAGGAATAGAGTACACTACTGCGACAGTTTAAAGAGGCAACATATGGCATCCAGAAGGTGGCACCCGCTCTGGAGGGCTGGCCCATGTGGCCCGCCCGGGCCCCATGAGCTAAGGCCAGGTCACCAGGCGCTCCCCTGGGCCTGGCTTCAGGCTGGGGGGCCCGGTTTTATTTTGGTTTTTACTTTGGGTTTATTTTTCATATAGGAGTCTTTTGAATCACACTTGGTCTGGCCCCTCACCCAGGACTAGTAGGGTTGCCTTGGGAGACCCTACCAGGGGGCAAATTGGAGGGGTGCGAGATTATAAAATTAACAATTTAATTGCTGCTGCCCCCACGACCCGGACCCGGATAATTAGCAGAAAATGGAAGGATTGATATAATCTTATATAATATCTGTTTACATCTGTTTTGACATTTGGCATAGCAGGAAAAAGTAGGTGTGCATAAAAACATGAATAATGGAGTACATCTCATTTGAGTATGCCACAGTTATTGTTATTGATTTTCTTTAGTAAGCTTTTCCTGGTATGACATTCAAACGATGCTACAGAATTAGACTAATTTGACATTGTACAATCACATGATACAGTTAAGTCTCCAGATACTGAATGTTTGAGAATTAGTTCAAAACAATTAATATTAAACTAACACCAATGCACTGAGCTAACCTTGCTTTTGATTTCCCTGCCCAAAATGGGTGATTTTTATTCTAGTTAAACTACAACTAAACCGTGTTTCTTACTCGGTAACTCATTCTGTAAATTTCTCTTTCCCTGCAGAGTGTCTGAACCACGAGGCTGTACACTTGGTGTCCAAGTCCTGCTACAGCAAACAGAAGTGTGTTGTTCCTGTCAGCAACCAGACCTTTAGGGACCCCTGTTTTCCAGGAACCAGGAAGTACCTCAGTGTGATCTATTCTTGTGGTAAAACTCTTTCTGCTTCCTCATTCACAGATTTTAATTACAATCCCAGTGTTGAATTAGAGGGAGATTTCAAAGTATGAGCAGGCTTACGCAAAGGAGGGCTTTTGTTTTGGCCTCATTGATTATGTGACAGTTCCTTTGGTGAATATTTGTAACTTCCTACTGTGGATTCTTATCAGCTGATCCCAGCCATCAGCTGTTCTTATCCTATCACACCCAAAAGCACAGTAGCAGGGAATAATAGACTGTGAACTCTAATTTGTGAGTTGGAGTTGACATCCTGATAAACTTCCTGTGACTGGCACAAATGCCAGTGAGGTCATTCAGCAACATTGTTCGTGTATCATAATTTGGAGTTGAGACTTTAGCCTGGTGTTAAAAGAATTCTTCTGACTGGATATGTTGGCTCCATCTAGAGCAAAACAATGTGTTTTAACCTTGAAGGATGCTTGTTAATACAATAATAGAGAAAGTGTTCATGATTTGAGTGTGTAATTCCATTGTTGGCTCAGTTTGGATGTGGGAAGCAGCTTGCGGAAAATGGTCTTCTGAGCTACTGAGTCATTTTGTTCACAGCGATACAAAGACTCTTCTGTCCTTTTCCCAATAGTACCGCAGAGTTTACTAAGGGAGGCAGACCCGAACATATTAAGCTACACCTCATCTCCTAGCGTGGATACAGAAAAAGGTATAACAGCGTCATGCCATCTGCAGCAGTTCCAGCACTTTGTGGTCTTTTCTTCACATCGTATTTGTAATCTTCACAACAGCTTCTCCTGCAGATCTGGAGGAGCCTTTTTCTAAAGGGTCAAGAAAGCCGGACAACTCAGGAGCAATGATGAGCAACTCTCTCCTGACATATGCCTACATCAAAGGTATTCACACGCATGCACTCATGAATTCACTTCCAAATGCACGCTTTATTGTAACTCCTCCCTTTGTTTCCTACACAGAACACCCAGAAATGGCAGCTCTGCTGTTTACCTCCAGTGTGTGTGTTGGTCTCCTGCTCACACTGCTGGCTGTATCTGTTCGAGTGACCTGCAGGGGGCGCTTGTTCAGAGATCACAGACTCACACCCAAGTCTGGAAGCCAGGCTGTTAACTGTGAGGAGGATGAGGATGATGATGACACGGATGAAGAAGATGATAACCATGAGGGAACAGAAAGATCTTTGCTCTCATCCGCAGAAAGAAAGGCGATATACGGTTGGGAGGAAGTGACTTATGTGAGCGAGGCAGCCGAACGGGCAGAGAGAATCGAGCGCAGAGAGATGATCATGCAGGAGATTTGGATGAACGCCTATCTGAACGGCAGCTCGTGTTAAATAAATCATGACCTGTGGATGCTGTTCGGCATCAGGAGTTTTTTTGGCAGGTCTACTGCTCAAAACCACAAGAAAGCTTTTTTTTTTTTTTTTACATTGCAGTTTGTTGTGTTTTGCAATTTTTGCATGCAGTTTGTGAAGATTGTCTTTTCTGGGTAGAAAACCTCACGAGCAGCGAGGATTTATGCTGCAAAAACGAGAGTCGTGTTTGTTTGTTTTTTATTTCTGCTGTATTTATTCAGACTCACCACCAAATGATGCTTAATACAGTGCTTAACAAATTTACAGTAATTTACAGTGCCTAACACACAGTGTTAGGTGGTGCCACTGCTGCCCTAAATTAACAGCACTGGATATTACCAAAATCATTTTTTATGTTTCTGTAATGGTTAATCCACCAGTATGCGCAAGCTCTTTAATCGAAATGATATTTTTATTGTTGTTATCCATGAATTTTTGAATTTACTGCTTTACAAAAAAGCAAAAAAAAAAAAAAATAGTAAATCACATTATTTTTTTTTTTATTAAGATGCCAAATTACAGTTATTTACTTGCATTCCTGAACAGAAAATTTAGTTTTTGTGTTTGAATGTTATGCTTGATTAATTTGTGACTTCTCAGAGAAGTCCAGTGTGCCGGCTCAAATTTGGGCATAAAAATGTGAATTCAGTTTGAAATTCCTCACTCCTGTTCAGAATGGTAGAACTCACTGAAAAGAAAAGAGTCCACATTAAAGCACTTCATGATGCTGGATGGTCTTTCTTGTTTTTATGACAGGTGGTCTAATAAATTTGCTAAGCACTGTATTTCAGGCTGAAATATTATTTACTGTTACAGAAAGTCTGAACTAACTGATCAGAAGTCATAAAGATGCCCCTTTATTCAAATATACAATCAGCAGCCACTTTATTACACAAGCTAGTACTGGCTTGGACCCCCTTTTGCTTTCAGAACTGCCTTAATTCTTCATGGCACAGATTCAACAAGGTGCTGGAAACATTCGTCAAAGATTTTGGTCCATATTGACATGATAGCATCACACAGTTGCTGCAGATTTGTCGGCTGCACATCCATGATACGACTCTCCTGTTCCGCCACATCCCAAAGCTGCTCTTTTAGGTTGAGATCTGGTGACTCTGGAGGCCATTTGAGTACAGTGAACTCATTATAATGTTCAAGAAACCAGTTAGAGATGATTTGAGCTTTGTGACATGGCGTGTTATTCTGCTGAAAGCAGCCATAAATCATGCTCAGTTGGTACTAAGGGGCCCAAAGTGTGCCAAGAAAATATCCCCTACAACCATTATACTGCCACCACGATTCTGAACTGTTGATACACGGATGGATCCATGCTTTCATGATGTCTATGCCAAATTCTGAGCCTACCATCCAAATGTCGCAGCAAAAATCGAGTCTCATCAGACCAGGTAATGTTTTTCAAATCATCTATTGTCTAATTTTGGTGAGGGGAAAAAAACACTGCGATCAATGCAACCTATGTCAAATATTGATATGGGAAAAATAAGGTGTAAAAGAACAGTCAAGTGGTGGGATGTAGCAGCAGGAAACAGTGCAGCATGGTTTCAGTGAACATTATGTACAGGATATACTGCTCAGAGCGAGCGTCTCTTAGAAAAACAAATGGGCCAGACCAGAAACCCAGATGAGGCTGAAAATCTGTTTCCTTACGGACAGTCACCCACTTCAACTAGAGTTAATGTTGGAATATTGTGCTACACACACAAATCTGTGCACAATATGTGTGAGACATTTTCAATTGAACTGCGGGGACAGTTGTGCAAGATACCCCAAATATGGCTTTTGAGACAATTTCTGTTCTCTAAAATGTTTTGTTGATGAAAACATCTCATCCATAAATCAGAGTTGTGGAAAATGCACGTTGTTATTTAGAAAAAATGCATCTGCTTATCAATACATTTTCAGCCACGCGATTTTTGTGTGAAACGTTCAAGACAGTCTTCAGTGACATTATAGATTGTTCCCACCACATGGAGAGTGAACTCAGTACAAAGGCAGGCTTTAAGTTCATTTCTGATGAAATTTCTAACTTCTCAGGGTTAATGGACAGTTGTTTCAGAAGAAAGTAACAGCAAAACTTGAAAGAGGAAATCCAAGTTAGGAGTTCGTGTTACGCATATTAATTTATCAAACCACTACAGCATCCATCCATTGTCTTAACCGTTTATCCAACTTAGGGTTGCAGGGGTGGCTGCAGCCTATCTTAGCTGAGAGGTGGGGTACACACAGGTCGCAACTGGACAGGTTGCCAGACCATCAGCAACACACTCTCACATTCACAACTAAAGCCAGTTTATCATCACCAGTTAACCTGCCAACCATGATAAGAACAACGGTGTTCACCCTACTGCCCACCACTACACAACTTTTTTTTTCTTCATTATTTTCTTACAGTAATGTCCCTTGACTCATAATCAGTTGGTTGCTGTTATGTTTCCTTCAAACAAAATCAAATTTAAGTGTGTGTGACACCAAAATGCCAGTCACTTTGAATACCTTAACAAGCAGACAAAGAATCACCTTGTGCCGTGACATTTTATAAACCCCTCCACAAGGACTTAGATGTTTTCAGTGCTGTGAATGCCAAAACCTAATCATGAAAATGCTGAAAATGCACCTAGGGTATTACAAGAACTGACTATAACACAAATAACATAATACAACATAACTGGGTCTTCATGGATCATATTTTATATTAACATAAATATTGTAATATAAATATTGTAATGTTGTTGAAGTACTTGGCAAGCCATAAAAACATTGCAACTGAACATATCAGTAGAGTGACAGGGTATTTCATTTAGTTTCCAGCAGTACTAGTTCTGCTTGCAATGATTACTGCATTATTTTATACATTTGAGCAATATTCTACAGAAGACTTGTTTAAAAATGTTGATGTATGTCATAGTGCTGATGTAAAGCACTCTTTCATTGAACGTGACTCTACTTTAAAGAACTGAAGTGTCCAAAGATGATGTATTGCTGAGGACAGATGAAAGAAAAAATGGACAAAAAGGAACAACAAAAGAGTGACGTGAATGAGGGAGCAGTAAGGGATGGATACTTTTTGAAGGTGTGACAGGGAACGAACATGTGGAGAGATAAAGGAAAAGATAAGGTGCAGACGGAAGAGGCGCCAAGAGGAATGTGACAGGAGGAAGCGGCCATACTCTCTGCTCCATGTCTCTTTTTCATGTCATCTTGTCAGCCATCTTATGGCAGACAAGATGACTTACACAACTTACCATCCCCCGACTGAGATGGACCGTCAGAAGAGCAAACGAGTATTGCTGCGTGTCTGCTGTCAGTTAGACCACTGCTGTGGAAGAGCCTTTATGTTCAGCCCAAAAAAGGAGAGGTCTTTTTATGTATAAAGCACTGTTGCAATAAGGTGATGATTTATTTAATCTGCCTGTTCTTGCTCTGCCATGCACTGCTCTTTTGCAAACACCACTACGTAGGCGTCTGGAGCTTATATAGTATTTCACAAGCCCAGCTCTTCCTCAGCATCAACCATATGTGTTTAGTAAGAGCCTGAAAGCAAAGTGTACACTCTGTACCATGGAACTGAGATGACTGTGTTTAGGAAGTCCTGGTGGCCTAGTGGTTTGTACGGGGACTTTTAGTTCCTGCTCACTTTCCCCTTGCTATCTGTCACTGCACTATTCAGTATCATTAAATAAATAAAACTAAAAAACACAGTCATGTGCTGACAGAAAAGGAGCGCTTATAGCAGCAGGAGACATGAAAAGCATAAAGTCACATGCTGATACATGACATCATATCAGTGCAAAGTGCTGCAATAGGAGATATGTTATAACTAGGGAGGAGAGAGAAGCTCAAAAGCATGCAAACTTTAAAACTAATGAACTCATGTTACTATGGAGGAACATATAACTTCCTCTGTGAACGGATATATATGTTTATTTCTATAAGACAGCAAGCAGGCAAACTCTCACCCACAGACCTAGAATCCTGCTTCTAATTAGATATTTTTTATTCTTTGATCATTCTGGTAGAAAGAATGATCATTTGATATACAAGTATTCAAGTATGAGGAAGAAGCAAATACTTAACTTGTAGCAGCCTACCACATCAAAGGGCCACTTGTAATTTAATTCAAAAAGCATCAGAGCCTAAGTAGATATGTTAATCAAAAATTAAACATCTCACCAGGAAGTGTGCCTGGACTGGTTGCTGCCAATTGCTTATCCTCAGGGCTGAGCCCATACCAAAAAATACAAATCCCATAAGCACTGCAAACTGCTAAAAGCATGACAAACAAAGAGGCAAACAAAGGAACAAATACAAGCTGTCCATCTCTTGCATACCACTTAAACAGCTTTTCTATGGGATGGTTCAGATCCTAAATATTTTATTTCAGCCATTTTAAAACATGTATAATTAGTTTTTGCGTGTCTTTGTCTTTTATGACCAAAGTTTTGCATTTTTGTGTGTTGTGACTGTAGATCATGGGAGGTGTGAGTGCTGTGTTAGCAAAGACTAACCATTCACAGCACATTAACTTCACCCAGGGTTTCAACTCATCTAGAGCAGCGTATAGTGATGCAGAACTTGTGCTGCTCGGTGCTGCAATGGCCATTCTGGTTCTGGCCATAGTTTTTGGTAAGTTATGAATCTTTCAGTTCAATCTGTGGACAGGTTTAACTTGAAATTTACTTTTACAGTTGAATCAGATTATAGTTTGAGTGCAGTATGCTTTCTTCTATACAGGTAACGTGTTGGTGATTACAGCCATCCTGCGGTTTCAACGGCTCCAGACTGTCACCAATCTTTTCATTGCCTCACTGGCTGTTGCTGACCTCATCATGGGCGTAGTTGTGGTCCCCTTTGGCTCCACTTCCATCCTGCTGGGAGTTTGGCAGTTTGGAAATTCGGTGTGTGATTTCTGGACAGCAACCGACGTGCTGTGTGTGACTGCCAGTATCGAAACGCTGTGTGTGATTGCACTGGACCGTTACCTTGCCATCACCTCGCCGCTCCGCTACCCAACACTACTCACTAGGTATAAGAGAGATCTAGCTTGGCTGTATGTAGTATGAATTTTTTTGTGATTTCTTCAGGAGGATCAATCAAGCTCCTGCTACAAAACTTTCTACATTTTCAAACTTTCCAGGATGTTGCATGCTTAGTTAAACCCCAACCAGTGATTTCACATCAGGTGTTTTCTGTCTACTGTCAAAGGCAAACCCTGTTGTCACTTTCTGGGGTGTAACCAGAGGTGCAATATACTGGAAAATATGAGCCTGTTAATCAGGGAAATAGTTAAAGTTTTCCTTGTAGTGTGGTTATATCCTCCCCTCTGAAGAGTTGTTCGTCTAAAACTTTAATAAAGGTTCCTTTTAATGTTATTCAGAATGTTGGGGGAAAAAAACTGTTCTAGCTTTATGCAACTTAAAAGGAAACTGTACTTTCTGTACACATCAGTCTGGTTATAGATGTTGAGGAGTGCTACTGCACGTGTGAAAAGGTCCTATCATGCCTTTTGTACCTCTGTGCAAAGTCTGACATAGCTTGTGTTAGAGTTTGAAAAAAAAATCTAGAGGTGTAGAGTTACAAAGAAGTGAGCTTTCTGTAACCCAGACTTCTGTACCCCACGTGCTAGAGGCTAGAGGTTACTACCTTCACATACAGTCATGGAAAAAAAGAAAGTACACCCTCTTTTAAATGCTAAAGTTTTACATATGAGGACATAATAAAAATAATCTAAGTCCTAAGCAATTTTAAATTAGGTAAATACAACCTGAGATTAACTACAAAGTATGACATATTACAGCATGTCATTATCTAACAAAAGTCAAAATGCAGAAACAATGTGTGAAAAACTAAGCACACCATTACTGCTTCCACAGGAAGAAAGAGGGAAAGTAGCAGCCAGGTGCTATTAATCAAGGGGGAAAGACAGCAGCACTGATTTTAAAGAAGCATTGTTGCTGCACATCGGTCTGGGAAGGGTTATAAGGCCATTTCCAAACAATTTGAAGTCCATTATTCTACAGCGAGAAAGGTTATTTAGAAGTGGAAAACATTCAAGACAGTTGCCACTGTCTTAAACAGGAGTGGACATCCCATAAAATTCACCTGAAGTTCAGACCATGCAATGCCCAGAGAAACTGCAAAAAATCCAAAAGCTACATCTCAGACTCTACAGGCCTCAGTTAGCATTTGAAATATTAAAGTTCATGACAGTACAGTTTAAAAAAAGACTGAATAAGTATGATTTGTTTGGAAGGGTTGCCAGGAGAAAGCCTCTTCTCTCTAAAAAGAACATGGCAGCACAGCTTTGGTTTGCAAAGTTGCATCTGAACAAACCACAAGACGTCTGGAACAATGTCTTTTGGATAGATGAGACCAAAGTGGAGATGTTTGGTCATAATGCACAGTGCCACATTTGGCAAAAACCAAACACAACACATCGGCACAAACACCTCATACCAGCTGTCAAGCACGGTGTTGGAGGGGTGATGATTTGTGCTTGTTTGCAGCCACATGACCTGGGCACCTTGCAGTCATTGAGTTGACCACAAACTTGTATACCAAAGTAGTCTAGAGTCAAATGTGAGGCCACCTGTCCAACAGCTAAAGCTTGGCCAAAACTGGGTTATGCAACAGCACAATGATCTCAAACACAGCAGCAAATCAACAACAGAATGGCTGAAAATGAAAAGAATCAAGGTGTTGCAATGGCCTAGTCAAAGTCCAGACTTCAACCCGATTGAAATGCTGTGGCAGGACCTTAAGAGAGCTGTGCATAAATGAATGACCGCAAACCTCAACAAACTGAAGCAACACTGTAAAGAAGAGTGGGTCAAAATTCCTCCACAAAAATGTGAGAGACTGAAAAATTCATACAGAAAACGATTACTTCAAGTTATTGCTGCTAAAGATGGTTCTAGAAGCTACTGAATCATAGGGTGTAATTAGTTTTCCACACACTGCTTCTGCACTTTGGCTTCGTTTTTGTTAAATAAATAATGACACAGTGTAATATGTAATGTGTTGTTGCTCATCTGAGGTTGTATTTACCTAATTACCTGGTAAGGACTAGATAATTGGATATGTGGATAAAAATGAAAGCTTAAGTAGACCATCAAACTGAAAGGCTGTATTTGTTATATGACATGAGGAAAATGAGGCATGTTACGTCTGAATGACACAGTGCAGCAGCTCTAGTTGCCTGCCTGAACTAGCTCATAGGCTTCGCTCTAGTTAATTTAGGATGTAGTCAAGGCATAAGAGGAACAAATTTTGCCTACTATGTTGCTTTAGAGCACCTTTACACTTTTGACCATCCAACATAATATTAAACTAACACATTATCTCTCTGTGTTGTAACTCACCTCAACTGTTTGAAATTTTCTTCACTTCTCTGTGCTCTCTTTCGTCTCCTGCTACTAACCAGGGGTCGAGCTCTTGCAGTGGTGCTTACGGTTTGGGCAGTGGCCTCCCTCATCTCCTTCCTGCCCATATATCTGAAGGTGTGGGTGTCACTTGATGAAAAAGCTCTCAGATGCTTGGCTGCTGAGAACTGCTGTGAGTTCGACACCAATATGGCATACGCGGTGACGTCTTCAATTGTGTCGTTCTACCTGCCACTGGTGGTGATGATTTTCTTGTACACCCGAGTATTCCAGGAGGCTCAAAAACAGCTGGAGAAGATCAGAGGAAGGGAAAGGCATATGTATAACTTGCATCACACTTCACAGCTGGCGTACCCTGATGATAGCCCTGCATTAAATAAACTCAGGACAGGTACTGAGGCGGGAGAACATGCAGGAGAGGACAGACTAAACATGCAGAAACCAATTATAGACACTGGAAAAGAAGAAAAGGGGAAAGAGAGCAGACTGAAGACTGAAAAAGGGGAAGGAAAGCATTCTGCCACGAAGCGTCTTAAGTTTTGTCTTAAAGAGCATAAGGCTGTAAAAACTCTGGGTATTATCATGGGAACATTCACACTGTGTTGGCTACCCTTCTTCATCCTCAACATCCTCAGAAACATCCTTGACCTGGGTGACATTCAGGTGCCCTTTAGGCTCCTCAATTGGCTCGGATATTCCAACTCAGCCTTCAACCCTTTCATCTACTGCCACAGCCCTGATTTCAGGCACGCCTTCCAGGAGATACTCTGTTTGAGGAGCAAGGGAAGAAGGTGGAGCTTAAGGAGACTGTGGGGACTATGCAGAGAGAAAGATGGTTATCCCAAGCCCCCACGAAAGCTGAATGGGAGCTCCGACCTGACTGGTGTTACAGAGCTGGATGTTCAGCATTCTAGATGGAAGGGCAGTTTGGAGAGTTCTATTCAAGGCAGCTCACTAAATCTGGCTCCCCCACCTTCTTGCTCCGAGCAAGTTTTAGATGTAGCTCCAGGATCCCTGACCAACGGGCAGGCAAAGCGTTCTGCTAATTGGAGCTGTAAGGAAAATCTGACTTCAATAGCTTGACCAATTAGAGCATTAAGATGTTACATTGTATGTGCACACATGTACAGTAAGCACCAGTTTGTTGAAGCTAATAATGTTTTTATTTAGTTGAGACTACAGTAATTCAATTTTTTGGTCTTTTATGAGGCTGTGATGTCAACATTACTGGGATTTTACTTATGATCAAGGGTCCTCTTGTTGCTGAAGTTTTTATAATGTTTATAATTTTTCCCCATGACAGTGTAAATCAATAAGGCAGCTACATGGGCAAATAATATTTAGCAGTGTCTGCTTTCAAATAGGTCTGAAGTTTGTGTGAAATTTCAAGGCATCTTAATTCATCTTATTCCATGACAAAAAAATGGTTCATGAGCCATAAACATAGGAAAAGCAGCAAAGCAGCGCCTTGAAAGAGGACTTACAAAGTGACACCAAACATTATCAGCTTCTGCAAACTGGTATTACTACCGGGATAATATTGGAAGCAAATACAAAAGGTTTTAAGAGTACTAAAATATCTCGCATGCTAATTCATTCCAAAATGCTCCTTGATTGAAGTCCTGTTGCTTAAAAAGTGAAGAGGAGTGAGCCGTTGGCAAGAAGGTTGCTGCTTCAAATCCCTGCACAATGTCAGGAAGATTATTGTCCTCACAATCATAGTACTGTACTGTACATCAGCATTAGAATGTATTGGAGAGCATTGATTGTTCTGTAGGTGTAACAGTTGTGAATATTTAGAACAGAATATTTTACAGTCAGAACATAAAAGACTTAAACGCTTAAATGGGGCTCCAACTATTGTTGACTATTAACAGTCCCTGAGTTTCAATTTGAATGAATAACATTCACATCAGTAGATGTTCCTCTACATTTTAAATGCCTCTCAAAGCTAGTCTTTTTCCCCCTTTTTTCATGAGCCCTGCAGCTTTAAACGAGTGAGAAGAGCATAGGAAACAATGCAAACACTGAAAATGTCTTTTGGAATACCTAGAAATGCTTTGACAGAACATAATGTGTTCTTGCAAGATCCTATCACTCCTAAAAGTACAAAGGAAAGATACAGACTAATTCAAATTTCTTTGGATTAGTCTGTATTTTACAAAGCTACCACATGAATGGAGCTTTTTTTAGTCAAAAACACAGTGGTTTCTACATTATTTCACAAAGCAAGAAACATGAAATTGGAATTTAGCACATTTGTAGGGTTTTTTTGTTTGTTTGTTTGTTTGTTTTGGATTTGTTTGGTTTTTTTGTTCATTTTTTTGGTATTTTGGGGTTTTTTTGTTTGGGTTTTTTTTTTTTTTTTTAATTTGGTTTTTTTTTTTTTTTCCTTTTGTATTTTACATC
>VUQI01003605.1:0-10623 GCA_015106735.1 Paratilapia polleni | reverse complement strand
TCTGACCCTTCCACCACATGCAGATAAAACCTCGATGAACCAGAGATAAGAAACGACATGCTTGCCCAGTGGCCAAAAGTCTTATTTCAAACAGGGAGTGACTTTTAAGGCTCACAGTTTGCCTGTTTTTCATTCCTTCTAATAGAACTCACAACTGGTCCATAGTTAAATAGTGGTGTATATTTGTGTATCAGATAAACATCTGAGACCCAAACTTGTGACTATCATGAGTGTTCTCTCTGTGTGTTGGCTTTCTTTCAACACGTATTCCCTTAAACCATTTCCCGTCTCTGTCCCTCCACCAACAACACCGTGTACCCACGCTTTCTTTTTATCCTGTCTGGTTTAGCTCTGATATAGTGCAGACAGTGCAATCTGTCAGAGGAGCTGGGAGATCTTTTTTATGCAGTTGGATCTGTTTCCATAACATTGTCTGTTACACTCCCTGCAAAAACATACCAATCCGGTTACACATATTTTAAGTGTTTACTTTATACATTGCTCTCTGTAGAAACTTGGCTGAAACAAACATTTGTTTGGATTAGTCTTTCTTTTAGCATTTCCCAAATTCAAATTTATGATGATGAATTTGCTCAAATACAGAGCAGTATATCTTCTAAGATGACATTGAATCAGCTGAGCTAGTTAGATTTTGAAAATGATCTCCCCTGTCTTTTATGTGCACAAATAATTATTTAATTTAACATTTAAAAATAATTACTCTTGAACAAGGTATTGAGGGTCAATAACTGTAAATATAACTTGCATGTATCTATCTGAATGTACAATATGTTTACAGTATGTGATTATTATTATTTTTGCCATGTAAAGCTTGAAATATGCCACACAATCTTCTTGATTTACTGTTAGGTGTATGAGATCCAGATTACTGTTGTTTCCCAGATGGGTGTTGTTCTCTGCATCAAGGTTCAAATTCAGTAAGTTATCATAAATAAAAGCAGATAGAATAACTGAGACATACTTTCTGATGATAGCTGAACTTTCTGGAACTGACTGTGTTGTCTCATGAGATAAATCTTAAATTATATGGGTTCCCAAAAGGAACAGATTTTGCATCATATCTGTTAATACATGTGACCCTTAGAATAGAGCACCAAAACATGAGACTACACCGCTGTAATCTGTAATATTATATGATATTAGTTTGTCTATCTTGGGACTTGGGACATTGAGACAAATATGACACTTGCTTTGTCGAAACTGAAAGTTAATCAGACGAAAGATTTCTACTTTCTACCTCCATCAGAGTCACATGAATGTCATCTCATTGCTGTATATATTTATACAAAAACCATTATATATATATATATATTTATATATATATATATATATATATATATTTATGAGTAAAGGAATGAAGTTTAAAATTGTACAACCTAAATCTGTTGTTTTGTGTGTGTCTGTGTGTCTGTGTTTGTGCGGAATTGTTTATTTCTTGTTATTTCTTCACATTTTGATTACTGGGAAATCTGAGTGTGTTTTAATGTCACACAATTACTTCTTTAGATAAAAGAAATACAGACACTGCTAATTCAGTCCTTCCTAGTTTTGTCTTAGCATTAGCACTCACTGAAACAATAATGTTTGTCAAGTAGCCAGTGAAAAAAAACAACAACTTTGGGGCATGTTGTTGACCAAGCAGATCTAAAATGATATAGATTCTCAGAAGGTATACAACAAATTTCCATAACTCTGGAATATTTGAGGAAAATGTTGCCTCCAAAGCCTCTTAGGTCAACCAATAAAATGACATCGGGGAAATGTGATTCTCACTGCATCTTTAAAAGCCATGAGGCTTTTTGTGCTTATTCAGTCATCCAGGTTATTCATGAAGTCTCAGCTGGCACGTATGCATTCAAGTTAAAGGGTACGTGTGGGTGGTGTGGGGTGCTGTGAGTTTGGTGTGAGTGCATGTGCGTGTGTGGGTGCATGTGACATACAGTGACAGCTGCAGCTGGTCACAGCAGCTACAGTATCAGCTGCTGGAGGGGAAATACAATCAGCTCTGCTGCCTCAATACACACTCATGCACACGTCTTTACACTCACTCACGAAAACGCACTGTGAGTGTGTGCATGTGTGTCTGGGATGTCCGACCTCTTTCCAATTTAGGTATGGCAAGATTAATGTAGGGAGGCATTCTTTTATGTAGCATGTCTTAAATGTTATCTGTACTACTGGTGTCATGATTGCTCTGCTTTATTTATGTTTTTATATTAAAACGTGGAATGTGATTGAGCTCTGACTGTTTGCAAGTGTGGGTTATGCTTTTGTTAAGTTAAAAGCTAGCAGTCTATATAGCCACCATAGAGGGCATATAAAATATGAATGTAGCCATCTGTTTAAGTCCCAGTGTGAAGCATTATGCTGAGTGTTTTCACAATCACCATCTTGATGTTTTGAAACTGCATGTCACGAACAAGAGTTGAGTCTGATTGTGAAACGGAGGGACACTGCACGCACATACAGTGGCAACTTATCAGTCAAAAGGTAGAACATTTATCCTCCATTTTGACACTAAAGGGGACCATAACTTATAAAATAAACATCACGTTTAATTAGCTTATAATTAGCAACTGAGACCACAAAACCTCAGTCGCTGCCGCCACAGATCAGGGGAATCAGAGTCTCGTTTGCCAATAGAGGTTTCTTGTGTGATGTCATCCACACATTGCTCAAGAGCTGTCCACCGTATCTGATGTGATACAACCACAGGTCGTGGAGGAAAAATGTGTATTCCCCGACTGAATACACATTTTTGGCACCAAAAAAAAAAACTCCTTGTGATTGTTCTGGTCACCAGCAGAAAACAGTAAAACTTGAAAAAATGTGACACAAACCAGAAACAGAGAACACATTTCAAAAGGTGATACTTTTACTGTGAAGGCAAACAGTTTGTGTCTCACTTTCCAAAGTTTGACTACTGCTCTGATGAATGTTTGTAGACAAGTCGCCATCTTCTACGCAAACTACGACAACTTAATTGCGGACAACTTAATTACATATTACAAATTAAATACAGGTATACTGGCCAGCCTGCTAACTAAGCTAATGGCTAGCAAAACCAGGTCAGCTATTAATTTGCTTATTTCTGGCCAACTTCTGACTCAACAAAAAACTTGATCTTTTCTGAGCAAACGGAGACTCCTGGTTGGAATAAAACACAAGCGGCTGACTCTGCACTATGTGTCTTTACATCTCAAAACAGCATTCTGTTTGTATCCATCCTTTAATTCATTGTGATCTTTTGAACACCATTGGCTATTGTCTCCAGAAGCTAGCCTGACCACCACCCACTGAATCTGTCATTTATGTCTTTTCATGTGCATGCCTGTGTCCCTTTTGACAAAGGCTGGAGCTTGGCAAACTGAGGGGGGAGCAGCACTTTTTTGGCAGCTGGCACATGGATAGTGTGAATAATCCTGTGCTCCCTGACAGGAGACCAATGGCAGAAAAGCTACAGACAGTTTTGCTTGTTAAGCTGCGTTTGGTTTTGCTTTCACTGTTCTGACATCAATTACAATTTTTATACACTTAACATTACAAGGTAGCAGTAATGAGGAAACAAGCAAATTATACTGTGATTTATTATGTCAACCGATAAGATGGATAAGATGCTTGCTAATCACCTTTATCAAGATAGATGATCATGAAGAGTTAGCGTGAAGTGCTAATTCTTAGCACTCACCTTTTTTTTTCTTTTTTTTACAGAAAAGACTTAGATGATGAGAGAGGACTCTCGACTCTTACCATGCTGGGTTTGATCTGTAGGCACCACCAAGCACTGTCAGATTAGCACATATTAGAAAGCATTAAAGTAGAAGTTAATATTAAGTATTTAAAATGAGCTCTACAGCAGTAAAATGCAACCCACTCATGCTTCTTCTTTCAGCTGCTCCCTTTAGGGGTCCCCACAGCACATCATCTGCCTCCATCTCACCCTATCCCTAGCATCTTCCTCTGTCACACCAACCCTCTTCATGTCCTCTTTCACTACATCCATGAACCTTCTCTGTGGTCTTCCTCTTTTCCTGCCTGGCAGCTCCATCCAATATATCCACTTTCCCTCCTCTGTACATGTCCAAAACTGCTCAGCCTGAGCTGTCCCTCTGATGTACTCATTTCTAATCCCGTCCATTCTGGTCACTCCCAACGAAAATCTTAGCATCTTCAGCTCTGCCACCTCCAGCTCACCCTTCTGTCTTTTTGTTAGTGCCACAGTCTCCAAATCATACATCATAGCAGGTCTCACTGCCATCTTGTAAAACTTCCCTTTCACTCTTGCTGCTATCCTTCGGTCACAAATCACCCCAGACACTCATCTCCATCCACTCCATCCTGCCTGCACTCTCTTCTTCACCTCTCTTGTCCACTGTCCATTGCTTTGGATGGTTAACCCCAGGTATTAAACTTATCCACCTTCACTACCTCTGCTTCTTGCAGCTTCACCGTTACACCTGTCTACCACTCATTCACACACATGTATTCTGTCTTGCTTCTACTGACTTTCATTCCTCTTCTCTCCAGAGCATACCTCCACCTCTCCAGGTTCTCCTCCACCTGCTCCCTACTCTCACTGTAGATCACAATGTCATCTGCAAACATCATAGTCCATGGAGACTCCTGCCTGACCTCATCTATCAACCTGTCCATCACCACTGCAAACAAGAAGGGGCTCAGAGCCGATCCCTGATATAATCCCACCCCCCACCTTGAACCCATCTGGCACTCCTACTGCACACCTCACCACTGTCTCGCTGTCCTCATACATGTCCTGCACCACCATCACATACTTCTCCGCCACTCCTGACTTCCTCATGCAGTACGACAGTTCCTCTCTTGGCACCCTATCATATGCTTTCTCCAATTCTACAAAAACACAGTGTAACTCCTCCTAATCTTCTCTATACTTTTCCATCAACACTCTCAGAGCAAACATTGCATCTGTAGTGCTCTTTCTCGGCATGAAAGATCGTCACCTCTCTTCTTAACCTTGCTTCAACAACTCTGTCCCACAGCGTCATGGTATTCATGGTTGCTACAGCTCAGCACATCACCGTTGTTCTGGAAAATGCAACACACTGATGCATCAGTAATATTAATACATAAGCATTATACATTACAGTAAAATACTGAGAGGGAACATTTTTTCTATAGAATAAGTACTTTAAAATTTGATACTTTAAGCAAAAAGCACTAATAATGCTCACACACTTGCAAACTTTTGTGTCCAGGACTTTTACTCATAGTGGAGTATTTTCACAGTGTTGTATTGCTGCTTTTATTAAATGATGTAAAAAACCTCCACCACTGGTCACTAACAGCCAATGGTAAATATCTTTTTGGATATTTTCCTACTACACTTCACATTTTGAATGTTTAGAGTGAGTTAAAAAAATATAATAATAGTAATACTTCTTCAACCATGAAAGTGTTCAGGTCAGAGTGCAGCAAGATGCAGGAGACTTTCAGATCAAGAAAGACAGGCAACAAAAATTGTGAAATTATATGTTTTAGAATGGTCCATTTGTCTCTTTGTGTGTTAACCAGCTATATCATTTATCATTTCTCTTTCTGTAAAAGCCATCACTGCTCTAAACAATGTGTATTTGACTGGTGCACCAAATCCTTTCTGATTTATAAAAACTGCTCAGCTTCACACGCTATCTGCATTATCTTTTGTTTTGTTGCAGGTTTAGCAGCTAGTTAAACACTTAAACATCTCAGTAGAAATAATATCTGATTTAATCACCTGGCAATGTGACTTCTTATGTAGGCTTCTACCATATATTGTAAATTGTGTTGAAGCGGTAGCTGGTGTACTTTTTTAATTCTGTATGCAGCTGTATTTAATATTCTACAGTTAGATGGGTAAACACACAACTTTTATTCAGCTGATGCACACCTAACCCTAAGTTGTTTTTTTGTGTACAGAAATAATTATTGCTTTATACTTAATGATTTTGTGTTTCATTGCTCAGTAGAGCATTTAATGCAACAGAACCCTCTAACTGCTTGTTGCTTCAGCTTATCTAGTGCTGCATATTCTTGCTTCAAATCTAATTAGAAGGTTTTAGAAAAACACCAAGCAGCCCATGTCACATTGCTTTGACTTGTCTTAAGAGAAAATTATGTGGAAAAGAGCATTTGCTTTGAAGACAGATTAAACTTGAAGTTGAATTTCAGTGGTAATGTTCTAATGTTTTAATGGACTTTTACAAGAATGATGTAGCAGATTTGAACACATGTATATTTAGCTAATACCATATTATGTACTATTTTTTTTAGCCACCTTTTCTTTCCATGTGTCCGTTTACTACCCCTGACCTTTGGCCTATTTTAAGGTTTTGGTGTCATATATAATTCTTTGAATTATGAAACTGAGAAAAGACTCAGTGGTAAGAGACATGATTTAAATGTTTTAGATCCTACCCTTTCTGTTTTCACTTCCCTGCAGAAGATTTGTCTGGGTGTGTCTGTGTTTTACTTTGTTATAAGAAATAAATAATTAACTGTTAACACAACTGACAATAGGCAATCACATTTATTCTATGTGATCACTCACCCACAAACACAAACGATGCGTAACTGTAGTTACGCTAACGCAAAAATGCGCACACATAGTACAGATGCATGCACACACCACTATGTGTGCATGTTGATGGACAGAAGCAGTTCATTCTCAGTGCAGAGACCCCCCGGGCTGTGTCTCAGACCTTTGCTTATAGCAGACAGGCTACGGTATGCTTCCGAGATAACACACACACGCTCTCTATATCCCTTAAATGCAAGGACAGTACCTGCAAAAGAGGTACAGACATTGTGAAACCACAATTTGCATACATATACATATGCTTGCACAGATGCTCTCTCATGTAATGTGCAAACAGACATGCAACTACACATTAGCACAGACCGGCTATGCAGAATATCCAGAATGTGCATGCACGGATACACAATGTCCCGAGAGAGTGTGTGTTACAGAGAGAGATGTGCCAAGTGTATCTTATGATCACAGAGAGTTTATAGATGGTGAGCTTGTGTTGCTGCCTGGACTGATACCGACCCAACATCTCCTGCCAAAAAAAAAAAAAAAATAGCAGGACTGTGAGAACAGGCAGATAGTTAGTCTGTGTGTCTATCTGTCTGTTCGTGTCACACATGTACAAACACATCACATTTCTTTGAATGTGGCCTGATGCACAAAAGCTGTGCTGTGGGCTCATATCTAAAGGTCCGGTGATCCATCCTCTCAAATGTCAACAACCTGCAGAGTATCTTTAGCTGAAACACACAAGTGTCTAAATTGTTTTTATCTATTTATTTTTTTAATGGGTGGGCAGTCACACAGGCTAGTTGCACAAGCCACACATAATGTAAAGTTTGGGCTCATGTGGCTATAAACACAACAGGGGAAATTCATTGACACTAGATGTAGCAAGCAAACTAAAAACAAAAAAAGGTTTGGGGATTTTAGGTCACATTTCACCTATTTACTGGTTTTAAAGTAATATATGCCTAGTTGCCTCATTGAATTTGTGTGAATGTACATGTCTATGTATGTGCGGTGCGGGTGACTGCTCCTCTACAGTGGAGTGCTGTTTGTACAGAAACATTACATAATATTTGTCTGTCCATGAGACCTCGGGTGGAGGCATCTGAGAGTCACTCGACACAAGTATTCTCCCTGAACTGAGGTAATAAAGGGAAAGAGCAGAGCAAGAGATATAATGTAGTATCACTGCAACACACAGGGTGGTTGGGTAAATACATGGGTAAAGTAAGGCAACAAACCTGATAGAAAAAATACATTTTTAATGTAAAATGTAGCAGTTACACATATTACATTGCATTGCACAGACAAGCTAGTTATTCTACTCTTGGTTGCTCATTAGGTAACTATAAATGGAAAGAAGTGGAAGACCCACCCACCCTTTCAAATATCCAGGTAGCAATTTTTCATTAATTAGAGGTGTAAAAGACATATAGATAGTGTATAGCTATCTAGGCTGAATCATGTTAAATTAGGTTCAAAAGTGAAAGTTTAGTATACATTTAGATCACACCTTGATGTTGTTGCCCACGAAAGGAAAAAAAAGCAAAAGTAAAACAATATGAAACTATTAAAGCCTATTTAATGAATGCTCAATGCTATACATTGAATTAATAGATCATTTAGTTAAAAGATCTAAGACCACTTGGCCTCTATCATTTATGCACATATATCCTCTGAGGTAGTTCTGAGTTTGTTCATGGAGTATGAACATATTCAGGTATGGTTATCTTTTCCTATTACAACTTTACCTACCAACTATGATATTAGATGACATTAGGTTTTTTTTAAGAGCCCTGTGAGTCAGAGGAATCCATAACTACAACTGTTATTTATGTAGTGGAATAAACTAACAAACCAACCCAAAACTTAGGTGAGGCAATTTTTGTCTATAAATAAGGACTTCTATATTTTGTTCCAACATCATTTTGGGACTGTCAGTGAGATGCTTCATCTGGTTTTGGATCCAGGCCCCCTTTTACTACTGCAGGGTTTCTTTTAGATGGGCAGGCACACTCATTTCTATTTGTTTGTTGATTGGTTTGTTTGTTTGTTTGGTCTTTTTAGCTCCTTCCAAAGCTGGCACCAACACAGAACCACAAGACTGCTGGCCCTAATGTCAAAACCACTCAGCCGGTTGCTATGGGAGGGGTACTGCATGAAATTCACCAATGACGCACAGACATAGCCGAAAGATTGTGTGTGCCTAGAATTTCTTCCCATTGAAATTATCCTGACTTCCACTCCCTAATCCTACGTAACAGTCAATTCTCAAAATGTGGCTGGTTCTTAAAAAGACTGAAGCAGAAATGGCTCCACACCAGCACTCGCACTTTGGAAAAGTGTATGTGTTACTTGACCTGCAAGTTTCTGGTGCCTCTTCAAGCCTTGAAGCACTTCAGTTGCCAGGAGATTCCCATAGTATCTGTAAGGATTGTGTTTAGGCACACTGTGTGGCCCAAACACAACAGGGCCACCACCACTGCTGCTGTGACAGAGAAAGAAACCAGGGAGTTTATTTCCCTGATTCCAGTATGATATTAATGAATGTAGACTATATCAGCAGGAGAGCCTCACTGCCTAGTGACCATAAGTGGATGAATATCAGCTGGTCAGCTAAAATGATGTTAAGTGATATTATCTATTATCTACCTTGCCCTTTTATATATGTGTATATATTTAAATTTTTATACATGTAAAGTGAGTCTTTCATCAGAGAAAAAAAAGTTGAAAACAGATGATAAACACAACTAACACAAGCACATTCATTTTAAAGAGTGCAGAGCTGTGGGCATTAACATGTGTGCACTGTGCACGGGCACTGTCTCACACATGTTGTTGTCACAAGTATTGGTTAAATGCAGGGATGAGTGAGGCAAAATAAATTTATACAAATTTAAATAAAATTTAATTTCACTATTGGCAATTGCACTGACCACTGTCGATCCTCAGGATTATCGTCCACCCTGCTTCATGCTACACAAAACCCCAACGTCAACATCAAGCTTAGGGGGGCCCCACTTTACTTATGGGTGGTCTTTGGGGTGGTATTCTGGGAGCTGAAAATCACACAGTCTTCAGTTTAGCATGTTGAGCTTAAATTCCCTCTGTATAGATTTACATTACATGACAGATCCATGTGCTACTGAGGCAACCAGTCAGCACCTTTAAGCTCTACCAGCTCAGTGAGGAAATATGTAAACGGTCTTGTGACAGTGTTTTAGTTGTATTTATTTCTTTATATTGTATATGCCTCATGTATTTCTTTTTAGATCTTGTATCATACATTTCTGAACACACAAAAACACAAGTGCACGTGTGCAGTGTGTGCATTCATTCACTCCACCCTATCTAAGAGACATTAACTCTTTATGAGCATTAAATTCAGATTTCAGTGATTGCATGAGTGCATGTCTTCTCCTTAGTGCAGGAATTTCCTGACTGTGTTTATAGCTTCTAATTGGTTTGTAGTCTTTCAACTCAACATTTGCCTCCGCCAGCACCACAACGTATGGTGTCACACAAGCTGATCGGCCTTGGCAATAGGCTGCATTTGCGTATACAGCTCTGGAAAAAATTAAGAGACCACTGCAAAATTATCAGTTTCTCTGATTTTGCTATTTATAGGTATATGTTTGAGTAAAATGAACATTTTTATTTTGTTCTATAAACTACTGACAACATAACTCCCAAATTCTAAGTACAAATATTTTCATTTAGAGCATTTATTTGCAGAAAATGAAAAATGGTCAAAATACCAAAAAAGGTCCAGTGTTTTCAGACCTCAAATAATGCAAAAAAACAAGTTCATATTCATTTTTAAACAACACATTATTAATGTTTTAACTTAGGAAGTGTTCAGAAATCAATATTTGGTGGAATAACCCTGATTTGCAATCACAGCTTTCATGCGTCTTGGCATGCTCTCCACCAGTCTTTCACATTGCTGTTGGGTGACTTTATGCCATTCCTGGTGCAAGAATTCAAGCAGCTCAGCTTTGTTTGATGGCTTGACCATCCATCTTCCTCTTGATCACATTCCAGAGGTT
>VUQI01003604.1:0-10185 GCA_015106735.1 Paratilapia polleni | reverse complement strand
TGGAATTCCTGGTTTTAAAAAAAAAAAAAAAAAGAGCTACAAGTAGAAACAGCTTGTAGCTCAAAATGTAACTGTTTACATTCTTGGAGAGCTCCTTAGCTGCGATTCTCCTCGGTAACCTTGAAAGCTAAACAATACAGGTCATTGACATGATTAGCCCCGAAGCTGCTAGCATCAACAGAGCCTCCACGTTTCCATAGTGAGTTATGCTCAAAGGAAGTAGTTCTCCCTCTAAACCCCCCACTCCTCTCACCAGCCAACAAGTCACCACAAAACTATGCACTGTAGTTTATTCCCTGGGCTTTAACGCAGCCAGATCGGGATGTTCTCAAACTCCCAAATGGTCTCCATACTGCAAGCTCAAGAGTGTGTGTGCTTTCAGATATGAGAGTGGCCATTACGAGTAGCTGGGGCCACCTGTTCAAAGATAATAAACCGGGGCTATCAATGCTGGGCTTTTATGGCGTGGTTCCTGCACTAAAGGCAACGACAGGGGCCAATCCAGCCCCCACTGTGACCCACAGTCCCCCATTTGGCCGGCTCTTTTTGTCAGTGAATTTATCACTTGGGAAGTCCGCTGAACCCCCCCACCACCACTGACACCCACGCACTTCTCCACCTCCGGGCCCCCAAGGGATGAGATCATCACTTTGAAAGTTGGTTGGTCAGCCAGAAATACCAGCAGCTGGGGAAACACAAAAGGTGAACAGGAAATTCTCTTGGACAAAGGAAAAAATAAACAGCGGCTTAAATTTGGAGAGCTCCAGCGTTGGCGACAAAACAACACAACAGTGTCTATAATCAGCTACAAGCGAACACAGTGGCCTTGGTTGCTGTTTACAACAGGCCTGGGATTTTGGATTATTTAGAACATCTTCAGCTAACATAAACCAAAACCCCACAGTTAAAGCTCTGGCACTTTTGAGGAATAAAGGGTTTTATTCAATTGCTTTACAGCCAAGAAAGCTTATAGTAAACATGAGCACAAAGGAAGTATCTGACAAGGGTGTCAAGGGTGTCACTAAGACTGACTAGCATACAGTCTTATTCCAGTTTGTCAGCAGTTTACGAGAAAAAAAAATCCCTCAAATTGGTCTGTACTCATCAGGCTTTTCTTTTCCTTTTTGGTGGAATGTACCTTTTGTTGCACTGAGTGGTTAAGATTAGCGATTTGTCAATTTCCTGTTACCTTTCACAACTGCAATTTGAGCTCCATTTGCTCCTGGCTCTTAGATGATAGCATACAATAGGAGGCCTCTTTTTTTCAGGTTTCAGTATAGTTCCCCTCTATGGACGAGGGGGATGGAAAAGATCTAAACTGTATTCAGGAGGCGGTGAACAGGAAGACAGTGTTTACTTGATATTTTCCAGCCTAAGCCAAATAAGGAAACAGATTCTACTCCCAGCATTTTCAAAACTTGGCTCTGTTAAGTCCTTAACATGTCTGTCAAATCTCTGATCTAATCAGCTGAGGTGTCTAAAATAACATTTTAAGGCCCATGAATAGTTTCTTTCACTTTTTAGTCATCCTGCCACGTGAACTGCTCTGTAACTGCGTCACATTTTACTCGTCACACAATTACCACTTCACTGTGAAAAAAGTGAATTCTGAGTCAGTATTAAGTAATTCAATGGTAAAAATGGTAACAACCGCCACCCCCTCCTCCTCCTCCTCTTTGCACTTGTTTCAGAGTAAATTTAGCTGCTCCACACACCCACGTAATGCTGTTTGGAGTTGTCAGGCTTGGCGGGTCCCAAGCTGCAGCTTTGGTTTTTTTTGCGGCCATACAAGTGCAAACATGCATGACTACCAAGTGAGTCATGATGGAACCTCCAACCCACACATCCTACCGGGACAGTCCTTTTCTTAGCCAGGGCACTGCTGCCCGCATGGCCACAGTGGAGCAGGATACTCTATAAACAGTCATCCTCCTCCACAGCATTCATCACCAAAAGGCCTGCTTCAGCTTTCCTCCGCCTGCTCATCTGGTTTTCATTATTTCCCCTCATGGCATATAAATAGAAATTAGCAATCAGGGGAAATGTGGGGGTGGTGGATTTTGGAGGGGAAGGAGGGTTTTTTTGGACTCCAGCACGATGACCAAAGTTTATGGAAGTTATCTCCTCAGATATTTGGTTTTAGTTGATCTCAGAGTGCTGGAGTGACATGTGAGAGCTGATGCGTTCAGAAACTGCTCCAACATCCACACTCAGCCGCCTCAGGATTAAAATGACATAAAAACAATATTAGGTATCCATAAAACATTTCAATGCAGGTCCTGATAAAGTCAGAACTACTAGAGTTCACTATATCCAAACACCAGAAAAATACAGTATATTGCTGTATTCAGATGAAAACCTTTCCAAAATGTAAACATTTTAGCAGGCAAGAAAAACAGCCTTGTTTTTGCCTCGACCACCATGCAGCTCAGACTTGATAAAACAGGCTTTGAAAGGACTAGAGTAATTTCGTACACAAGAACTTGTGATTCTTTAATTTACTTTAAATCCCTCAATCTGAAGATGTGATACTTCAAGCCAACAGATAAATATTGTAAAGATTTTATTCAGTATGGCAACAGAAAAGGACAGCAGATTTTGTCTCTCAAAGAGACCTCACTGTCAACTGAAGAAGATAAATAAGTCAATAACTGCAGTTCCCCTGCCTGACCTCTGTGGTGCCAAGCAGATCCAGGAAATGTCATGAGGGATTTCCAGACTAGAGAACGATTACAATATTTTCTCATTTACCTCTTTGTTATTCTCAGCCACGCTGATGCTTTTGGTTTCATTTTCTCAATGACATATCCACATCTGAGATTTGTGCCTCATAAAACAATGGAAGTAAATAGGATTTTGTTTGTGGTACTTACTTTAAAAATGCATGTCAACATTTTTTTATGTGGGACTCCATTTGTGTAAAGAAATAGTCCCGTAAAAAGTTTCATGCTTTGAGAAGCACATTTAAAAGTGAATTTCCTGTTGTAAATTAAATCCTAAATCTCAGTGACAACTGTATTAAATCATGGGAAAGTTAAACCAAAATAATCCACTTGGCAAGAAAGACTCTTTTGTATTTTGTGACACTAAAGAAAACTACATTTAGATGCTGCTTCTTGTTTGTCAGTTGACCAGTGTAGCAGATGACAGACACCCATTTAGCAGCCTCTTTCCTCCTTAGGAGTCATAAAGGGCCTGTAGGTACAGCCCAGTGTTTTATCAGGTGTCAGGAGCCATTGAAGACGGAGGTGTTTCTTTGGGGCTTGAGCCCTTTTAAGCATTTGCTTCTGGGTATACACACACACCCACAGGAACTTAATGTAAAACTTTCACACACCCCTTAACTTCCTACGTGTCCACGCACCGTTACTAGCCATCTGATGCCGCATTCTTCTCCAAGCCCCCTTCCTGTCTCTTGTCTTTGTCTGCTATTTTATGGACAAAGAGCAGTTGGAGGGAATGATGACAATCATGAGGAGGAGGAGGTCGGTGGATCAATACGGTACAATACCCTTGGCAATCATTCAGTGAACTCCTTTTGTAAATAAATGCTAGGCATAATTTTTGCTACAGACTTGCTCTTGATCAATGGCTCCTATTGACTCATCAGTATTCAAAGTGTCTGCAAAGTTAGTGCAAAAGCCTTTGCCAGTTCTCACAGGCCCCAATAGACTAGTTTGTGATTTTGTATTCTGCTCACTAATTAAATCAGCAGGGTGTTTGTCTTGCTGTTGCTCTTATTGGAGGCTGTTGTTGGAAACAGCAGTTGTCAACAGTCATTAGATCTGATCCCTAAATGTGCTCACAGTGGTTCAAGAGATAATCAAAAGACTGTAGTTTATAGTGAGGGATATTTGAAAATGACAGAAACAGACAGAATGATGACGATCAGAACCTGCCTTACATAAAAATCACCTCCTCAAATAAAAGATCACGCCCTTGTTTCTCTTTTTACAGCCCCAGGGGACAATTTTGTGTGTTTGTTGCATTCCAGGCCCCCTATAACCACTTTTGTTCTGTTTTACCCTTTGATATCTCAAAGAAGGGCAACAAAAAGCATCACATATGCACATCAAGTAGACAGCTTGAACGATACATAGATTATTATGTAGTATTTTTGCAAGGAAGAAGAGGAAGCTTGCTCTTTCTTTATCCACCCCCCCCCTTTTTTCTCTCTTTTTTTGAGATTAGACTATGCATCCAGACAGATGGTTCCCGTCTGCTGGCTTTTTTCAATTCACTTCCTCTCGTCACAGACAGCCTCTCTTCCCCCCTCTGTTCTCTCTCTCTCCCTCTCTCACTCCCTCCCTTCCCTCTCTCTCTTTCTCCCTCCACCCCCCCTTCAACGGCTCCTCTGTTATGTGGCTGGAAATAATCTTTTATTGCCCAGTTGTTCGGAAGTGACCTTCTGCCCTTGATTAGATAGGGCCAAGTCCTATCACACGATTGTGTTTGAGCTGGCGGGACACCCTCCCCCCCCCCCAAAAAAATCCCACCCCATCCGCCCCACACACACACCGTATTCATCCCCTCTCACAGCCCCATCCTTTACCCAACCCCCCATCCCTCTCTTACTGCCAGGACCTTGGTGATCCTGTATGAGGGCACAACAATGGGGGGCTTTAGTCCCGTCCGGCTCTTCTCGGCTGGGGGGCAATAGGGTGGGGGTCATGAGGGACTTTCTTTTTTTTTCATCCATCAGCCAGTCACCGGGTGGAAGTTGCAGCCCTCCCCCTTAAAGCTTCCATCCCATCACTAGTACGATGGTTAACCTCCCAGTTGCCGGATGCTCACCCTTCGACCCTTAAAAGCCTCTTCCTCCTTCCTTTCTCAATGATTCCCCCCCACCCTTACGAGCCTCTCCAGAGATAGGCTTTAATCTCCTACACTATCAGTGGACCTTTGAGTCTGCTGTGTGGTCGACCAACAGGTGGGCTTGCTGAGATATTTTGATGTTTGTGGAGCTTGGGATCAGGCTGGTTTTGATCCTGTTAAGACACATGTTCCTTACAAATATCTAGTCATTGTCTGAAGGAGGTGCAGGCTCTAGGGCTCTATCTTTCTTTCTTCTTTGTCTTCTGCCTTTCATGGGATCAGGTTTATGGCCAACATAAAGATACAATTTTAAGAAAAATATGAATATCTTGGTGAGCAGCAGTTCTCATCTTCTCTAAAGAAAAGTCCACAGAATGTCATGTTTGCCCCATGGCCAAAATTATTTTTTACATATAGATATTCACTGTGATATTCAAGCTGAAGGGAAACTCTTCTACTAAAGCAATCAGTAATCAATGGTTTATACTTTGACAGAGGGCTTTAAATAAAGGTGGATGGTGCAACACAGCGATTAACTGACAGCTTCCTCTGCTTGGGACTCCCCAGCTCCCCATTCCCTCAAGTTCATGAAGGATTGCTAATGAGCAAAGACTAAGTGTTCAAAAAGGATTCTCTCATATTTACTTTAAATCTCCAACAGCATCCGCTGATGTTCCATTAAAAAATATTTCATGCAGCCATATAATTTTGCAGTTTTAAATGATCGCTTGACCAGGTCTTAAGCCAAATTGGGAACTAAACAGGTGCAGATGGGTTTACATTCATTTAGCTAGTGCCCTGATACTGAGTGATTTACAGTAAGTTTTAAATTTAACTTATTAATATTTCACTGACACAATTTAAAAGTGTAGAAACCATATCAAACACTACAAATCCCCCCCGTACAAATTAGGTACTTTCCCAATATGAGACATGACATGTACCCACAACTTTGGCTCTTTTTCCACTGTGGTTGTGCTCTTCAATTGTTTAACCTCACAAACTAGTTTAATTAATTTCAACACAAGCCTCAGCCACCCAGCTACCATATTTATTAAAAGAACAAACCTCAGAAAAAGTCAACTCAGATTTTTTTTAATGTAAACTTTTCCAACTTTAATGTCAGTTTTACAGTCGTGCTACAACCTCAGGTAAAAAGGAGCCTTTTTCTCTTTGTCTCTGCTGGCTTGTTTGTTTCTTGTCGTTTGAGCTGTAAACCCATAACAAAACCCTTGGTGTCCAGTTTCATTTTGGGAACGAAAGCCAGGCTGTGTGAATAGGAGAAGAATAGACAGGAAGACAACTCTGATTACCTCCATAAAGGAGCTGACCTCATGTCCCTCTCTCTTCTACATTTTCCTTTCTACCTTTTGCAAAAAAAAAAAACACTTTACAGTTGAGCCATTTATCTCAAATGAGAAATTCTAAGGTGTGCAATATGTACAGGAATGTTTTTTTTTGTATTTTTTAACCTGTCCTGTCTGGCAGCTTTAGCAAGCAGAATGATGAACTGAATGCCTTGTTGTGCCAAACACATTTGCTTTGCCAAGCGAAGCTCTATTAACTCTCTATAGGCTCCTCTTAGTCCAGTTCTTTTTGTTTTATTGTTTATTGTCCAAATTATATACCCACGCCCCCCAGGAGCCAGAGGCAGACAGAGACAGGCCCAGGAGACCCAGACCATCCGCAGCCACCCAAGAGTACTGAAGACACGAGGCCACACGTCCCAATGACAACCACGCGTCCACCCCAGCAGGAGGAATGTGCAGAAATGTTGGTATCAAACAAAACTGACTCTTACAGGGATGTCATTGAAACTTCAAGTTAACTTGTCTGCTATATTGTTTTTATGTACAACATATTTTAACCCTCAAAAAGTGATGTTGGTAGATAGTAGTGCTGCATCGAACCTTTCTAGAGGTGCAATCACAGCAAAACAGATTCCTGTCCTACTGTTTAAATAAATGGATGCCCATCAAAATAGATGGTAGCGGATCTGTATTAAGTTCCATTAAAATTCTTTAAATAATCGCATTACTGACTGTTTACAGTCAGCCTATTACAGTGAACGAATCAAGCCCAGTGGAAAGATTGAGGGCATCTGTTTGGCAGGGGCCCTGCACTCCTCCCGCTTCTGCCTCCAGGGTCTCCAACCCCAAATCCAGATCGGGGGTTGGGGGTCTTAACAGGAAGCCAAGGAGTCCTCCCCTCCTTATCCCACCCTCCTCTGTGCTTGAAGGGGTGGGGGAAGAGGGTCTCTAGATCAAAGATGAAGCACACAGAACAGCTTATCTGTTGTTGATTTTAAGCTATGATCAAGCACCGGGTACTAGAAATGTGTCAAGGATTTACAGAGTTGGACCACTGAATCTCCCCCTTTCATCTGTTTTTTTTAAAAGACATTTGTTTTTCCAGATCTCTGTAACTGGGGGGGTTGCTCGTGTAGACTTTTGAGGGGTGCTTTAAAGCAACAAGTAAGCGCACATAAGAAAAAATGGTGATGAAATGACTACGAGTCAACAAATGTGGCAAAAGAAAAAGGCTTCCACACTGATAACCCGGACATTTATTTCTTTGGTGACATCTTACAGGTTTGCTTCCTTGCTTGTATAAAAACCCAGTAGATTTCAATAATTTCAATTCCCATTCGGCCAGGTCTTTAACATTTCAATTTCGAACCCAGCAAGAGGTGTGATTCTATCTCCATGTCTTTCAATGGCACTATTATGCCAAAGGGGAAATTGGACCTGCAGGGCAGGCACTTTCCCTGCTGTAGATCTTATTAAGTATGTCTCTCCATAATACAACCCAGCTTGACTCTCTGAGACCACACCCCTTCATAAAAGCAGATCTGTCAATCACAATCCTTGGTAAGGCTCTGACATGGTTAACTATGGCATGATTGGCACCTTGTAGTATATAGGCAGGCTCTGTGGGAATATACAGAAATCCTGGTGTACCACCAGAAGAAATTCTTTTCCACATCACTGCCCAGCCAGATTGTTGTGTGTGCAAGTGTTAAGTTGCGGAGAGCTGAAGTTGGCTATTTTCTACACAAAGCAGTTTCAGTGTAGCAAAGCAAGACGGGATGTTGACCATTATATATTCAGAACCACAGTATGCAGATATGCAGTACTGCACACCATCCTGTGGAACAGATACAATGCCTCAGTGGTTTCCAAACTCTCTCATTGGACCCAAATTTCCAAAGTAATTTTCCTTGCAACTCAAAATTGTTGTTGTAGACTACTGTGCAGGCTGGTCTGGTCTTTCCAGGTTTTAGGGGAGTAAATCAGCAGCAGATAATATGTTTCAGTTGGCCGTCATGACAGCGCAGGACCTCGGGAAAGTTTGGCACGATAAAAAAAGGCAATTTTAACATTTCATATTAAACCTTTTTTCCAGAGTATTTTTAGGACCCATGTTAATCTCCCTATTAGCCATATGTCATGTTCTGGCCTACACTTTCAGCTAAAAAACACAGCATATTTATGGCAGTTTCTTCTGCAGATATTTTGGGCCATCTTGCTTTTATCATAGATGTAACCTGTTTCTGGTTTCTAACATTACCAATTTATGTACCGAAATATGGTATTTTTGAGGTAATAATGAATGTACGCTTAAGCACACCTGCCTGCACCTCATTTTACAGTGCATTATTGATTAATATGTTAGCAGTATATATTGTGGACTACAAACACCTAGCAAGACCAAATCCCAGCCATTCTCACAAGTAATAGTTTTGTTTTGTTTTTTTTTACCCAGATAAACTTCAGCCACATTTGGTCCTTCTTGATAAGTGATATCAGATCACAGTATTCACATATACATTGTAATGATGTGGAAACAGATGGCATCCGCTGAGACTGAAAAAATGTAGCCAAAGTGAAGTGCCAAAAATGGATTTTCCTTGAATCTACACTTGAGACTAACTCCAAAGGTGAGTCAACCCCACAGAGTATATAAAAAAAAAAATCCACATAGCCACTGTGATGTCAGCCATGGGTTTCTAGACTCGTCATTTTGAGGCCTCAACATTTGCATTTTGGCCACTGCTACATTTGTTTTTTGGAGCCAGAAGTGACTTTATTTGGACAGGAGCATGGAGTGCTAACTCATCAGCTAACAAAAACAAGCTTGGTTAGTAAGCTGTATTCATTAACTATACAGGTGCAATGCGTAGAGACTTATAACTGCTTAGTGCAAAGTAACTAATACAATACTAGAATTTCACTCACCAAAACTAAAGCACAAACTTTTTGGACTGGCTGTACAACAGTAAGCCTTAATATTAGTTAGATAATTCTATTAAAATGCTGCAAAATGCACCAACACCACAAACACCATATTGGCTTCACTTTTTTTATGATAAGGAAGTTGCTCGTTGGTCCCAAAGACTTCCATGTTAAAATGTCCAACTTTACGCTGGAATAAACATGATTACAGCCTAGTACAAAACATGTTGTTTGTTTCTATAGATAATATCCCTCTTTACAACAACAGTTTGACGTTGACTATAACTTACCTGTTAAATCAACTGAATTGAGACTTAAAGTTATGCGTTATTAGGGACGTAGCAAAGGCTGCTAGCTGTCTGCTAGGCTAATTAGCATCACTGAACTGGACTTCTTGACCATGTTTGTGGTGTAGCATTTTTAATGCATGTATCTGACAAATTATATGGATTGATGTGCAGTAGACAGTCCAGTAAGTCTGCGCGCCAGCTGGTGACTGAAGTTCTAGTGTTATATTTCTATATTACTTAGTGCTAATTAGCAAGTGGCTGTGTCCCTGTAATGCAGCCATGCATTCTAGAGCTTAACCTAAGGCTAATGCTAATAAATTAGACTTCTGGCTCCAAAAAAAACCTTTAAAATGGTACTCAACAATCCAATGGTTGATGTCACAGGGGCTACATTCATCTTTTATATAAGGTCTATGTGTGAGTATGGATTTTCACAAATCTTCTTAAATTCTTGCTGGTACATGTATTTACAATAATATTAATCCCTACATATACATTTTGTTCCCTTGGGAATCCATGCAAAGCAGATGGAAAAAATTTTGTCACTCAGGGGTCTATCGATTTTTTTTGGTTTTTTTGTTGTTGTTTTTTTTGCTTTGTTTTTTCTACATCTGTTTCAAGGTCCTGCTCAGGAGATGGCCAGCTGTGGAGACTGTGTGAGAAGTTGAAAGGAAACTTCAGCTGCCCTGCGAATCTCACACCATTACTCAGGATGAATCAAAAGAAGAACACTATGGTCAAATAAAAGGAAAGTGAGAGAGGAAGAGAGTGAACGAAAAAGTGAAACCAGCTGTCTGGAAGTGCCTCATCATTACGACAGCACAATGGTGTATGCTCACAACCAT
>VUQI01003599.1:6284-33842 GCA_015106735.1 Paratilapia polleni | reverse complement strand
AGTGTTCAGAAATCAATATTTGGTGGAATAACCCTGATTTGCAATCACAGCTTTCATGTGTCTTGGCATGCTCTCCACCAGTCTTTCACATTGCTGTTGGGTGACTTTATGCCATTCCTGGTGCAAGAATTCAAGCAGCTCAGCTTTGTTTGATAGCTTGTGACCATCCATCTTCCTCTTGAACACATTCCAGAGGTTTTCAATGGGGTTCAGGTCTGGAGATTGGTCTGGCCATGACAAGGTCTTGATCTGGTGGTCCTTCATCCACACCTTGATCGACCTAGCTGTGTGGCATGGAGCATTGTCCTGCTGGAAAAACCAATCCTCGGAGTTGGGGAACATTGTCAGAGCAGAAGGCAGCAAGTTTTCTTCCAGGATAACCTTGTATCTGGCTTGATTCATGCGAATCAAACCTCTTTCCAAACTCTTTGGAAAGAGGTTATGACAGACTAAACTGTTCATTTTTTTTATAGTTGAATCAAGACCACAAGCTATAAACCAAAAAATGATCTGATCATGCATTAGATGCTGCAAAAGGATTTTGTTGAAAGAAAAAATTTGAACAATGCAATCAATACATTCAGTCTTACTGTTTTGTGACTTTGAGAATAGACATGCATTAATATCGTATTCATAAAAAAAAACATTCTTGTGGGCATTATCTTTTTCTACTACAAAATGCACATAATCTGAGGGAAACAGGATGTCTGTGTGGCACTACTTGCACAACTGCTGTATAAAACACAGTATTTCAGTCTACTGTAAGTGTGCTATGATCTAAACCTATTCTTAAAGGCACATCTTCAGCTTAAAATGCAATTTCACAACATGGGTATATCAGGCAAACAGACTTAATTTGTGGTTAACAAACAAAAAAGCTATAAGTGAACATATTTGGACAAAAAGGTTTGAGTGCTATGTTATCATCTAATGCTCGTATGCTTGATTAGCAAACTGTATGAGTGCGCCATACAGATGCATTTACCTATCCCAATTACCAGTAGTCCACATCTCTGTCTTTGCACACAAACTTATGTTGGTTTTGTTACTTTTGCTGGGTTACAGAGTGTTTATAGTTCCATGTGTAATCATTAGCTATTATTTAATCATTAGCTATTATTAACTCTGTCTCTCTCCCATCTCTCTTCTGTTTCCCCTCATCCCCAACCGGTCGCGGCAGATGGCTGCCCCTCTCTGAGCCTGGTTCTGCTGGAGGTTTCTTCCTGTTAAAAGGGAGTTTTTCCTTCCCACTGTTGCCAAGTGCTTGCTCATAGGGGGTCATCTGACTGTTGGGGTTTTCTGTCTAATATTGTAGGGTCTCTACCCTAAATTATAAAGCACCTTGAGGCGACTGTTGTTGAGATTTGGCGCTATATAAATAAAATTGAACTGAATTGAAATCATTGAAAATCATTTGCAGCCAATGACTGCCTGAAGTCTAGAATCCATGGACATCACCAAATGCTGTGCTTCCTACTTTGAGATGCTCTGCGAGGCCTTTGCTGCAACCACCTTCAACTGCTGCTTGTTTGTTGGCCTCTCTGCATTCAGTTTTGTATTTAATAACTGAAAAGCTGCTCTGTTGGGTTGAGATCAGGTGACTGACTCAGCCATTGATGAATATCTTATTTCTTTGCCTTGAGAAACTCTTGGCTTTCTTTTGCAGTATGCTTTGGGTCATTATCCATTTGCACAGCAAAACACCGTCTGATCAGTTTTACAGCATTTGTCTGAATCTGAGCAGAGAGTATAGCCCTGTACACTTCACAGTTCATCTTGCTGCTTCTATCAACAGTCACATCATCAATAAACACTAGTGGCCTGCTTCCACCGGCAGCCATACATGCCCATGTCGAAACATTGCCTCCACCTGTCCTGGTCCTGGGTCTTTGACCCAGCGTTTTGGGTTATGGACTTTCTAGTTCTGGTTATTATTAAATATTTTCTGTTGATTCTTAGTTTGTTTTTCATTTGTTATTTTAGAGCTTTAGTTTTGATTACTATTATAGGTTCAGTTTAGTATTTGTAAATTATGGTCCCCATTATAATTAATAAGGAGGCTACAGCAAGCTATACTTTAGGATGTGCACTTGTCATGTCAGGTTTCAAAACACCAAGATGGCAATGGCTTCATCTTGGAGCTTCACAGACCACTGTGTGGCATCATTTTTGCTACGTTAATGTATTATAAACAGTCTGTGCTCAAAATATTGGCTGTTGTCCTCAGAGGCTAAGAGGAAGTAAGCAGATTAACGTGCTCCCAGATCGTTGCCACCATGACAAAAATACAAAGGGCCTCATTCACAAACTTTATTTTACGTTTTAGTTTAAATTTGAGCCACAGTCCATGTCTCAGTGAAAACAACATTCACCATCTCAGTTATTGCAGTTTAACTTTTAAACCATCATCACTCTGAAGGAAGCACTTTGGAAAAGTGTGCTTTTTCTGGTTTCCTCTTCTGATTCTTTTGTTTTAGTTTCTTCCAGCTGGGGAATCTTTTGATTTTATTATTTATTTTTTTTGCTTTAGCTCTGCAGGCTTCTCTCTTCCAACTTTACCACTTTCTCCATGATCCACCTTGAGGTATTTATTCTTCGTTATATAGAGAAATGGGGCTATGGCAGATTGCAGAGAGTGGACACAAGCCTGTGGATTTAGAATAACTCAGATTCACTAACACAAGCATGGTGTTATGAACAAAATTTCTGGTGCACATATCTCATGAATACCCTGAACATATTAGGGAATGAGACCCACTGTCTTCTATTTCTCGTCTTCACTGAATCATTTCCATTCTTTTTAAGAGTCTCTTCAGGCAAACTCTTTTTTTTTCTTTTTTTTATAAAAATACAATTTATCGTGTTAGGAAAAGTTAATTTTAACAAGCTCCTATGGTTTTGTAAAAAAAGATAAAGCTAGAAAGGTTTCTTGTTAGGACAAGAAACTGATGAAAATTCATCATGATGGCTGGCTTACAGGAATGGGGACACTCGGTGAATCCAAAAGAATGGTTTAAATTTTTGGCAAGCAAAACTTGAAAGTTTTTACAAAAATTTCAAAGCCTGGTGTTCTTATTGTTGGTGTTTTTTGGGTGGCTGATTAAGGTTAGGGTATTGTGATTGTTAATAAAGACACTTTTTTTTAAAAATAATTTTATTCCCATTTTTGAAAACATTGTCATCAAACATACAGAAAAAAACACTATTAAAAAATATCCCATCGAGAACATACAGTACACAGTGAAACTACGGTAACCTGCAGTAACCTCTTTGTAGCGACAGATGGTGTTAGTAGAATATAAAAGGCCTGTGAGGATGGAAAGTAAATGGGGGGATTAGAGGAAAGATGAAAGCTAATATGAGCAGTATGATGACAGGGCTGAAGCATCAGTTCCCAGAGTGACAAACCTCTGAAGGGGTGTGAGCATTATAAAATGGAAGGCGAGTAGTAGTACTAATAATTACAATTTCTACGTGTGGCCCCAGACACACCCTAACCCTATTTGTTTTTTTTGTTTTTTTAAAGTGTTCATGATTGTTTGAAAAACACTGAGAGCCAGCTCGGGATTGGTTGACTGATTAAGGTGTTGCGTTGACTGGTTGCTCAGTAAGCTGAGAGGTCAAGGGTCGATCTCCTCTGGGACGATGGTGAGGATGACGTCCTCGTTGCTTCGCCTCACCACTGTTCTCAGCGTGTCGTCCCGCTTTATGGCGGCGCTGACGTCGCTGGCCAAGGTGATTCGCTCACCATTGATGCTGATGATGACGTCGCTCTCCTTCAGGCCGGCTCTGTTACAAAGAATGAATTTTTATTATAAAATAAAAGATGAGTTACTCTGGTCTGCCAAAAATAATTTGCTATTCCTTAAGGAGGTGATTTTATTTAAAGGAGATTTATTATATTTTTCCTTATTTACTGTCATATATACTGTTACAGTGGAGTTTTAAATTAATGAGGTCAGGATATGTACAAATAATCTCTGTAAACCAAAAGCTCAGGCTTCAGATTGCTCTGAACACTCAGTTTCACAGTTTTTTTCTACTTCTGGCTCTGTATGATGCCACAAAGAGGGAATATCTTTATGTGGCTGTTCAAACCTTCTGTTTGGGTAGGGCAGCCAATCAGAAAAAAGCTGGCCTTAGAGAGAGAGAAGCTAACAGATTGTTTCAGACATAGTATGAACTGTAGGGCTGCACCAAGGGCCAGTATAAGATCAAGAAGGATCATTGTGAACCACAAATCATGCAGAGCTACTCTAGTAGAGTCCAAGAATAAAAATGTGGAGCTGAAAATGAGCAGAAGTAATGGCAGTGTCCACATTCCTCCCCTCACATATGGCCATTGGCTGTGGTTAGTAACCGAAAGAATGAGATTGAAAATGAGCAGCAGAAATGAGCTTCCTCTAAAGGGTGTGTGGGCTCAGCCTTAGAGATAGGGTGAGGAGTTCAGAGTAGGGCACCTACTCCTCCACATTGAAAGGAGGCAGCTGAGGTGATTCGGGCATCTTTCTAAGATGCTCTCTAGGATGCTGATTACTTTTTGGTAAAACAGATTTAGGGGACTGAGTGCTTCCCAGGTGTTCAGAGTTTCAGGCTTTGGTGAACCCAAAGCTGTCTCTTATGGTTCTTTAAACATAGAGGCTCTACTTTCAGAGCTGAAATGATGCCAAAGAGAAACCTGAATCTGCTCAGCTATGACTGAAGCAGTTTGTCCTCCCTGCCAGAGGGAGCTGGACAGTCTGGGTGGGAAACATTCATTTTTCTGTTTTGCTGCCAGCTTCCACGACATTTCCAAAAGCAAAACAGCAGCTTTAAAACCAGAAGTGAACTTTCCATACCCTGCAGTCAGCAAGATCAGATGCTCCTCCTCACTCCTGTCTATGTTCTACATAAACCAAGCAGACAACAAGAAAACAAACTCTGCCTGCTGTTTTCTCAGGTGGGCTGCTGCGGTTTGCTTTCAACACGCCCGAGCAGCAAAAATCTTTCCAAAGTCAGAATATATTTTACAGGGACATGTTTGCAACCACCCAGCATGCACTTTTGTACCTAATTTAACATATGGGAAGCCCACCAGGTGACAAATGTGCCACTTGTGCCTTTGCTGGCTCGGAAATCAAACTCAGTCTGGATGATTAATAAAGAAATGCATATCCTGAACTCTTTTAACCTGATGGGAACCTGTTGGACAGTGAACACTAAATAAAGTGGGATGAAATAGACACGCACGCCTCAGCTGGAGTTCGGCTGATGACCTCAATGACGTACGCCCCAGAAGTGACATCTGGGAAGTCTGACTGCCTCTCCTTCAGCTCCTTAGCCAGCCTGAGAAAAGAAGAGAAAACCAGTCAGAGTATGAGCTTCTGCACCAGATGTTTTCAGCACATCACTCTGATTTTAAATGAACTTGAAGGGACGATGCATTTGATTCGTTCTGGATTCCAACACAAAAAACTTCACTCTGATTAGAAGTGACATCTTGAGAAGATTTAAAACTCTGAAAAGCTGCACCGTCAACAGAGCTGACTGTGATGAAATATCACCTGCATCATGCAGTTACCATGTTAACCAGTGTTTTAGAGCAAACTGAAATGACAGGCCCAAATTTAAACGTCTGTGGTTCCTGAACCACACCGCCTGTCAGCATGATTAAGGCCCGTCAGAAAGTAAGAGGATTTTACTTTGTCAGAACCCTTCAAGTATTCTGTGGGGTTGTAACCAATAAAGTGATTAACTGCCGCCAATTTCATGAAGACACTGCAAAATATGACACGTTCAGCTTTTTCTCATTAGGCGGCCCAAGCGACTCCTGAAAAAGGAAGTCTGGAATCTCTAACTGGACAAATGGTATTTCTGTTCAGTCGAGAAGTTTTTACAGCATTTTATCTTATCAGTTACAACAGTATTTGCATTGCAGGTCCTGGTTCACAGCAGTCAGAATGACTTTGTACACATTAGGTGAGATTAGTTCATTTTGAGTGACACTGAGTTTTGTGATTTTGTTCCCTGTTGCGATTTGATTATATCCCAGTGTTTCTCTGACTGTGCTTCTGCTTCCCATCTCTGTCTTCCCCTGATTCCCTGATTATACTCTGTTGCAGACACGGACAGCTGGAGACATGATGGCCGAGTAGTAATTCCTGTTATACTTCTTTGAAGTCCGCCGCCTGGGGCGCGTTCGTAGTTGGTGCATTGTGATGTAAAGTCACTGCCGATGAGTCTGCTGAAAAGTGGCAGGCATGCGGACATCTGCTTTGACCCTCGTGCTCTCTGTCTGATGATGAAATTTACGTCACTCAGATCCAAGCAGACTCGTGGACGTGGAAAGTATAATCACAGCTTAATTGTCTCCTCCTGCTCCTCACCTGTCTCCTCTTCCCTGACTGGGGCTCTGTGTATATATATTCCTCTTCCCTTTCACAAAGCTGCTGTTATGCTCCCCTCTGCTTCTGTTGCCTTGTTTTGCAACATGTTCTTTGGATTCTGGTTTTATTGGACTTTTGTTGTCAGCCACAAAAAAGGCAATCAATTCCAGTATCCATAAAAATGGCCTTTGTGGTTGTTTCTGGTTGTTTTATTTAAGGAAACATGAAACATGAAAGAACTGATCTAAATCAGGCAAAAAAGTCAAGTGCTGGACTGTCCTAATATGCAGCGGCAGCGCATGTTTTCACCTGCAGCAGGCTTGAAACTGCATTACCATGTGATAACTCTGACATGAATAAAGCTGAATGATGATTACCCATTACCGCGGCTTCTTGGTAGTTGTTGTGAAATTTAAACAATTAAGTGCTTGGAGGGAGGGTGAAATCTAAAAAAATTTTAAAATAGTCATTAGTAATGTGATGGCAGCTAACTTTAAATATACCTGAGGGTACATTTAAACTTAATAAGCTGTCATAAAATGAGGCTTGTTTTGGTGACTTGGGGAGTTTCCTTCTGTGACTCTCGGGCCAGTTTAGGCGTTGCTCTGACCTGAAGGCTGCGAACGTGGCCTGGGCTGACTTACATTTCTGCTCAAACTGGTCATTTGGCAGCTGGTATCGAAAGCTGATGTCACCCCGTCGATATGATCACCACCCCTGATTATGTATGAAAGTCAGGATTGAGAAACATCCATTTTAGGGATTCAGGGAGATTCAACAGACTGCCTCATTGCGTTAGGTTTTGGATTTTAGATGCAGAAGAACAGCCTGATCTCACAGAAATCCAGAAACGAAATGATCATCATTACATGTATGACAGTCCTGATTACATATAATTTAAATGTGTAGCCGTCTGAAGCACGAGGTGATGAGAAACAGGGACTTACGTTGGAGTGAGACTCATCATTCTGACTCCGATGTATTTCTTCTTCGCTGATGTTTTACCTGTGAAACATAAGCAAAGATACTCGTGTTCATGTAAAGATCACCATCTTCCTCTTTTATTTTATTTATCTTTTTTTATAGATGAAACAGCAGCACAAGTCTACAATAAAGTATTCTTATTCTGATCCAACTCAGTTGATGAGCTTTGTCCTGTGGTTTGATTTGTTTTTCACACACTCCAAAATGCTTCACTATGAACCAAGTGAGAACATTCAGTCCGTTTATTGGCCAGATGTGTCTGGGGTGGAAGCAACAAACGTAAATGCAGGAAGAAGGTGTTGCGTTCTGGACTAGTGGTTCACATGGAAAACTTTACTCCTACCATTCATATTTATCTGGGCAGTATTTCAGGCAACACTGCACTCTGCACATCTGTGGTGCTCTGCAGCATCCCTACGCTACAGGAAGGCGTAGAAACAACACTCTTGTTCACATGCTCTGAATAATAGCTTGGATAGGATAAATCACATTGATCAAACAACTTTAGATCCTGAGGAAATCTTTCAAAATCCTTGCAGTCTGAGGATGCAGAAGCAGCTGGATCATAGATATTTTATTTTTCAGATTTGGGTGATTTCATATGGTGTGACCCCAGTGTTCATAATATTCTGAAGCTGACTTAATTTTCCTGCATGTTCACAGCAGTGATGGAGAGGGAACGGAGATAAAAATAAGAAACAACCACAGATCAACAGTTAAGAATTTCTGTTTGTCTTTGAACTTTTGTTGCTTACGAAACACATCATTAGTACCACCCAGCACTGGTTTTTCTTGAATATATCGACATAATTTAAAGAGACGTTTCATTTTATTTTTTATTATTTGTCATTTATGAGGAAAATAGCTGGATCCATTAAACAAAAAAGCATTACCCACACTTGAGGTAATCAGTTGGGTTAAAACAAAGGGCTATGTGTGAGTGTTTGAACATTTAAGATATGTGCCATGTTGCCCACGTGTCTTTGGCCTCGTCTCCTCCAGCTCTGACATCAGCTCTGTGATAAAACTGCAGAAAGTGTTGCAAACCTTTAGCCTGTCTGTCGTGTGACTCTGCCAGGAACTGTCTGATCTTGTCTGAGGGGATGGCAAAGGAGATTCCTGCTGTGACCTTCAGAGTGTTGATGCCAATCACCTCCCCGTCCTGCAGGACACACACACACACACGGACACACATTAATTTGCCAGCGTCCCTCAATAAAAGTCAAATTCCCACATGAAGCTTGTTAAACAGCAAATCTGACACCTCTTTCTTCTTCAGCTGTCTGAAAACAAGCTTATAATCAGACTCAACTGTGGACTGGGACCCTTTGCCAAGTGTTACCTAAACTCTTTATTTACTTTTCCTAATAAGGACTTTATACTTCTTGGTGTTCATACGAGATCACGTATTTCTCTGTTTTGCAACATGTGGATGTGGTCCAAGTAATATAGAGGACTGTTTCTGCTCCACAGCTCATGTTTTCTCTTTCACTTACCAGATTGACAAGTGGTCCTCCTGAGTTGCCGTACTGCAAGAAACAAACAAGAGAAGACACAAGTTACTATAATTATTCATTATTAGTCACACTTATTTTGATCAAACAGCAGCCTCTGAGGCTAAAAAATGAAGCCAACATGGAAGTGCTAAAAACTGCACTTCCTCTAGTGACCACTTGAAGCTGGCTCCAAAAGTGAGTCAGTCCCCATAGACTCCCATGTTAAAATGTCCAACTTTACAGCAGAAATAGACATGTTTACAGCCTGATACAAAAAACAGTTTTAGTCTCTATAGCTAACTGTACATGGGGTGATGGTTTGCTGTGCAGTTAATTGTACTAACAAACTGTCTAAGAAATCTGTGCTCCAGTTTTATATTTTCATTAGTCTCTTACTTAGCACTAATTAGCAGATATGTGTTTCTGTGCATTGCACCAAGCAGCACTCCACTGATAACTCTCTCACACTACCCTCTTGTCTGAATATGGTCACTTTGGGCTCCAAAAACCAACATGGCTGCAGCTAAAACACTAAAATTAAGGCTTGTGAGTGCACAAACCAGTGGATGAGATGCTATGCTATGCTTGCTAAACTTCATGCACTTATTTATTTAAACCATTTTTGTTAGCAGACCTGTGTTGATACACGGATTCCTTATTCATATACCCACCAAATTAGCTGATCAGTCCAGATAATTCTGTCCAATTGGGGAATGGGGGATCAAACATGAATTTGCACCAAGTCAAACAAACATGCTTATCAAAAACCATGCAACAGTGTCATTTTTAATTTTGCAGAACTCACGTTGATGATGGCGTCAGTCTGGATGTAATCCATGTCTGAGTTGCGCAGGCCCAGCTCCTTGCCTCCCCTCTGGGTGGTGCTGACGATGCCGGTGGTGACGGTGTTCTGCAGGGAGAACGGGCTGCCTATCGCAACCACAAACTCACCAGGACGCAGGTCTGCTGATCGACCGAGCAGCAGCACCGGCAGCTTCAACTGCTCCCACAGGAGAGAGACAGAAAGGAGAATGTGGGTGAAGAAAGGATGCAGAGTGAGACATAATACATATAAAGCTTTTTAGTGTCCAAAGATGGCTGAAAATACAAACGGAAGAGATTATCTGCTGTGTTGGTCTTGCTGCACGTTTAAAGTCTTCTTTTTCTTATTTTCGTTCTAAATTGGGCAAAGAAAACAGAATCAAAGTGAAACAAATGATGAGTTTTTTCCTGGCTCCGAGTGAGCGTTTTAAAGGGTGACTGCATGTAAGCAGCTTTGATCCTCTTACAGTAAGGTCACTGAGTGTCTGTTTGACAGAAATCAGTGCATTTTCCCGTTTATTTCTAACCATTTGATTATCAGAAATGACTGTTATGACTGACCCCATTTAACAAGAAGTAAACTGTTTTACTTCGGAGCTGGTGGACATCAAAAATGTCTCTATGCAGGAAAAACCTTGATGGCATACCCTGATTGAAGGAACAGCAGCCCAGTTACTGGACACACACACACACAGAGGTAAACAGCAGTTTATTCTCTTTAAGCTGTGGGAGACAGACATGGATTTCCTGTGGAGAGCTGAGTCAGCTCTCACTCTGAAGAAGGCTCCTCTTAATCCCACAACCCAAACTCTTAAATACAAATCACCATTTCAGCCCTGCAGCCTCATTTCCACCAAGATCCAACCAACATGTCAGTCAGGATCACTGCTCTCTTGGTGTTGAACCTCTAACTGCAACAACTATTTGGTTATTCAGTCTTAGAGTTAGTCTGCTACAGTCTAGCGTCAGGTTTATACTCTGTGAGAATGCTCCAACATGCAAACTGCGGTTCATTCAGATGTTCTCTGTAGCTGTGGTTCTGGTAAAAGATACCCAGTCTGATGTGAAAATAAAAAAATTAACGTTTTTAATGAAACTTTTACAGAAAGTTCAAAGTTACTAAAGGTAAATTCCTGTGTTTAAAAATAGATTAAAACCTTCCAAAATGAACCAATACGTGTATGTGTTGTGATATGAACTGAAGTTTAACGAGAGCCAGGCTGTACTTTCACGTAATACCAATTTATACCACAAGATAGTGGGGTGAGTCTGTGTAACCTTTATTCAACCAGGGAAATCATTAAGACCAAATTCTTATTTACAATGGCAGCCTACAAAAAGGCAAAACCTCCTGAGGAAATGACGGTAGCTAATTTTCTGTCTAATATTGTAGGGTCTTTACCCTAAAATATAAAGCGCCTTGAGGTGACTGTTGTTGTGGTTTGGTGCTATATAAATAAATAAATTGAATTGAAATTGAATTGAATGAAAAAGAACAGTAAACTCAAAAGAACAGCAGCACAACAGCACTTTCGACTCTGGAAAACACTGCCCCCTGGTGGGGCAGCTTTAGTCAGACTGATTAGATGGTGATTAAGAAAAAGTACCTTTTAAATTTTTTAAACATCTTAGCAGGTTACTGAATGAAGTGGATCTGCAAACCGTCTGATGGGTCTAATGAGACAGCGTTATCTCCTTTCCTTTCATAAAGGATGCTCCAGTGTATCCTCTGCTAAAAGAAGTAAAAAAGGAAGCACTGATGAACCTTTCCTTATTTAGAGAATTCGAGGAGCTCTTATTATATGCTCCTGGAATACTTCACTCAGAAACCTTCCTAAGCAAACAGACTATTTTTTCGCAGACCTGCTCTAATCATCCTCTCTTTTTCCATCTTAGGATCTACACCTTTTGCTTTTGGTTTGGTTTGACGTGTGCATTCCACTGACAACACAACCACGCACACCTCACTCATCCTTCACCCTCAACATCACGAATACCTCATGAACCACAGTGCACTCAGTCTGTGTTAAACCAGGAAACTCTGCTGCACAGCATTCCTCTTCCTCTCTGTATTTCAAAGGGGTACATGAATTCCTGCCAAAACTATTTCAGTAAAAGCAGAGTGCTGTCCATTTTCTACTCCCTGATGTAGTTTCCTCATCTTTTTCCATCATATCAATCAATTCCCCCCCACATTTGGTCAGTTGGCAGTTTTTTCTAAAGTGCGATGCTGCCTTGGCTGATGCTTTCCTGACGCTTGTCAACATGTGCAAAAAAAAAAAAAAAAAAGTAACCGGTGTGTCATTACAGCAGAAGTGTGAGGTGATTTTAGAGTTTGCATAAATTGCTCAGCTGGGAATAGCGGCCGAGAACAAATCCAGCTGGATGCGTTTGTGTAAATCCAACAGATTTTTATTTGTACTGTTTGCACGGCTACAGCTCTGATTAGCTGGCTCCTAAATTTGAGTTTTTCCATCCTCCTTACTGCAGTTTATCATACAAAAGCTGCATGTGCCTTTCTGCTACTGGAAACACAAAGTTTATTTTGCCAAAGAACGTGAACTGTTAGGACTTTTATAAGTAATAATCTGTTTAAGTGGACTTTAATAGATTTTTATTGCTCCCCAACTCACTCAGTGTTGCTCTCTCCTCCTGCTCCTCTCATTCTCTCCTTCTCTCTCCATGTCTCTCTTTCTCCGCATTTCATTAAAGCCAGGAAACACTCAGACTGCAGACCACTGTGAGCTCTGCCACAGCTAATTTTCCTCTGCCACGACACCAAATATCCAATTCAGTTTTATGTAAATTGCGACATAAGTCATCTCAGCGAGGTTTACATAAAAAGTTCAAGACCTTAGAGTTTTATAGAGAAATGCATAATCTCTTTGCATAAGCACTCGGCGACAAATTGGAAAATGAAAGTCACCTTGACCTTGATGTTATAAGACAAACACAAGTGACACAAGCTCTTTGCACTTTGTACGAACAGAATCAGCCTCAAGTTACTTTTTGAATGTCTTTTTAAAAGAAGAGGGGGAAAAAAAGGGCAGATTCTTTGGCATACTTGCTGTAGATATGTCCAAAAACCGCACTACAATGTTGGCAACTCATGCACAGACCCACACCGCTGCAAACATTGCTCACACTCCCACAGAGGAGATAGTGGGCTGATCTCCACACAGAACAACTAACTGATGTTCTAACCTTTGACTCATCTTGGCCATTCAGTAAAATATTCTCCTGAACTTCTAACCTTCACAGTTTCCTCTTCAACATTGAAAAGTGCCTCAGGTTCTGCTTGCTCTTCATCTGTATCCTACCTGATGTGTTGCTCCCCATATTTGAGGATGGATGTATTTTCTGGGTCTGAAAAGTCAAACTAGGGCAGAAGGGTCTTAAACCTGCACTTTTTCTAATGTCCAGCTGCTTGTAAAAAGAAGTCTCTGAGAAAACAACTCTCAGCTGGCTCGATCTATAACCTCAGTAAACACTTTCCTGATGGTCTCAGCTGCTAGATAATTAAATACAACACGATGATCATTTTATAAATTATGGTCCCCGTAGAGTCAATAAAGAGGATAAAGCAGGGTATGAATTGGAGTGGACCTACATTGTGATTGACAAGTTGCTAGCCTATGAGCATGCAGTGTCCCTCAGATTCTCGGTCAGATCCACCCCTCGCTCATCATGGTTTCAAAACACCAAAATGCTCAGTTTGAGGCTTCAGAACAATATTTCTCTAAGGAATTGGTGAAGTGATGGTGGCTATATTCAGCAATTATATGTGGCAGAGGGATACTGCACATTCATACAATACTGAGCTGTCAATCACAGGGTATCACACTAAAGCATATCCTACTTTATCCTCCTTTTTTATTCTCCTGTGAACGAGAATGAACATCATGATGTATTAAACAAGACTTGGAATTAACAACTGAGACAACTGAAACTCAAGTGCTTACTCAGATCATTAGAGCCATTTCCCAAATTCTTCTATACAAATCAGACCCCTTTTTGAATGCAGGTTTACAGCACTTCAGCATTCACCTATTACTGATTATATTGAGTTTTCTGGTTATTATTGAGAGTTTTATAGTTTCTCTGGGTTTGATTTCCTTTTATGAGTCTTTGTGGTTTCTTAGTTCCAGGTTTTTATGTTTCCTTCTATTCTGTGCTCTTAGTTCCCTTCAGGTTTCTAGTCTTGGTTACAGTTTATCTGTGAGCTTTTGTTCCCTTTGCTCTCCCTGCTGTGTCAAGTCCCTGCCTCTGTGTTAGAGGTTTCCCTGTTAGTTGCTTCCTGTTTTATTTTGATAGTCATGTGTCCCTCGTGCTTTGTCTTTAGTTTTGCTTCCTGTCTCGTTACCTTTGTTATGTTCAGGATACACGTGAATTTTGGAAACGAAAGTATGGCAGAGTGTAATAGTTTGTCAAGCTACACAAGGGGATTACCCATGAAAGATCACGAAAACTACCCAAACAAATTAACTTTGATGACCGGCAACCGACTTCCAGATCCCTGTGGTATTACCACATGTTCCCGTCGGATTTGGGTACAACTTCAGTCCGCTGTTGGTAGAGGAGTGATTCTGACAGCCAAACACACAACAACTTCTAGATCAGCGTTTACAACTGTGTAGTCTCTTCGTCCTATCTGACTGAATGGGGTAGCACTTCACTTCTGTTGCCAAGTTGCACCTGCATACTTTTGGTGACGTAGACAGTAAAAGGGTCTATAGCTTCAGTCTCCCCTTCAGTCCTTGTCAGAGCATCTGTTTGTCTTACTCATGCGGTTTTGAAGACTTTGGATTTTGGATTATTTTCATGGACTTTGGTTTCCGACTCAACTAAAAGGTCAGTTTTTACGTTTACCCGTTTTGCTTGAGAGTCCTGTATTTGGATCCTATTCATGCAACCTTGACAGCATCTCTCTTTTATATACAGTCTCTGGTTGCTCAGAGCTGATATGGAAAGGAATGTGTCTGGAACCATGCAGCGTTGCAACATTGACTCCACAAGTCTCATTCCTGGGGCCACTCCTCTTCCCTCCATGGGCATAATTCTTGTTTCTGTATACACTGGAGGCATGTAGTACCATCTGGTACCACCTGGTACCACCTAAAGCTCAAGGTGGATTGGACCGAAAATTTGTCCTTTTGGACCAATGCATGTCAGTATGATAACATCAAGGTGTAAACCTCAGATGACAAACTGTTGTCCTCTGCAAACATTACAGGAGTATCCTGCCCCTGTAGAGTCCCATTTTGCAACACACAGGATCCTGCTGATTGATTTTAATTCAAGAACTAATACTCTAGAAGTAAAGGAATTAAATTCTCCTTACATCTAAGCCAAAATCAAACCCTACCATGTGGTGCAACCCAGATCTGATAATCAAACTATAAAGATAATATTCACCTCATTCTTCTGTCTCTTCTCTGCTGGAGAAGAGGCATGTCAATGAGTCATCTCAGTATCTGAAAGCATCACTTTCCTGCCTTTAGTTTTTGTGGTTTTTATTGTAAGATCTATGGCTGCAAATATAACAAATTCAGACAGAGGTAGCACTATCTAACCAACAAAACTGTTAAACTATAACACTAGAAACACATTTGAGTAGGAGCACTTCCTGGATTCAATATGCCTTCCAAAGTGCTCGTTGGAAGGCACATTTATGTATAGATTTAAATGTTTGTTTGTTTGTTTTTAAATCCAAAGTATGTTTTTGATTTTTAAAAAATCCTGTCTAGCTTCATGTAAGTAATAATCAAAATGGTTTAAGGTAAAGATGCAAAACAAGATTACATTGTCAGACTTGTGCATTTTCACCTCCAGACAAAATACAGATTTATAATTCACTACAGTTATCTTGAAACAAGTTTAGTATCCAAACACTTGACAAGATTATTTATCTTAGGTTAAAAAAAATGTAATTATCCTTAAATAAGCAGCTTCAGGGTCTGAAGGTACCTTCAGGGTCTGAAGGTACCTTCAGTGCCTGCACTCGTGTGCAGTTTCAAAGCCTTCTGTCAACAGTTTTTACAGACTTCTCTTTTACAGTGGTGGTCTACAACGAAAGTGCTTTTTTTTGTTGCAACACTGAGGTTGGCCACTAGGAGAAAGAAGGCTGAGTCACTGTTCAATTCCCAGCTTCTTCAATGCATTTAAAATCTTAAGAACCTTTGGCTCTAGCTTGCAGCAGCCTGGAGGTTGGCCGACCCTCTGTGAACTGCCTGCTGCATGCCGTCCTACTAACCTACTTCAGCCCCAGATGTGACGTGGAACAGAAAAACTGAGACATAAAGCAGCCACGATGTTAGGACCCAACTTTCATCAACACCACACTCCACCAAGCATGACAAACGTCTGTTTGTGTGTGTGTGTAGTTTGTTTCTCCTGCTGCTGACAGACACATGTGTTACCAATTTCCTCTGTTGAGTAACAAGCCCGAAGGCTCTGACCCACTTTTGCTTAAGGTTTTGTAAGAGAGAGAGTGACACAGAAAAACTATCAAGGGAGAGAGTGAAGGAGGGACAAGGTGAGGAGGAGGGCAATAAGGAATGAAGCGTAGATGAAATGAAGCAGAAAACAGAAAGGACAAAGAAACAGATGCTGGCAGATGTGACAGATATGGAGGCATCTCAACTCGAGCAGAAACATCTTTATCTGGGCTTCTGAGCTTGATTGGCATGCAGTCAAAGCATGTCTGAAACCACAGGTATGCTCAACACATCTGTACATGACCGACACCCTGGCCTGTGGAGCTGTCGCATGTGTGTGTGTGTGTGTGTGAGAGATAAACACAGAGTATGAATCCTGCGCTCTGCATGAGTCATGGCAGGTGATGAAGCAAAATAAAATGTGAAAAGCCAGAGTTTGAGACTGAAGTGTGTTTTTTGTTTTAGTCTCTCTGCATTTCTCTCATCCAGATTAGTGAAGGGATTTCATGCTTGAAATTAATGCTACACCTCCTTTTTCCCTCAGATTAAAATCTTTTAAATTGTATAAAATACCCACTTTTGCACAAAATGCAAATCAAATTATATATATTATATATATATAAAATTCTTTGGAAATAACACTTTTGTATGAATTCATTTCCAGTTCCTTTCCTCCACTTTTGTCTGATATTCAGTCCCGATTAAAAATTGTTCAAAACTTGGCTGTTTGGATTGGGCCAATTGCATGCTTGCTTTGACCACTGACTGTACATAAAAGAAGGATGTACCCATGGTGACATCATCTAGTGATTTGCAAAGTGCCGTTTTGGAAGTCTCGATCTCAACTTCTAGAAACCAGACATCATGAGAGAAGGTTGGAACTGACTGAGGGACACTGCATGCAGAAGCGCCTTAGGCCCGACCTAAAGCATCCCGTGCATTATTACATTTTTGACTCTAAAGGTATCATGATTTAAAAACTTGACATTATAATGCATTTAATATGACTTGAAACTACTAACTGAAACCATAAACTCATCAGGAATGTATTTACTCAGGTCAGAGATCAAGTAAGCAGTAGAGTTGTTCTGCCATACATTTCTATGTAATCAATTTCTTACTGCAACCAGAGGAGTTGCCCTCTGCTGGCCACTAGAAAGAAAGCAGCTTTAAGGCACGTCTGCATTGTTTTCACATTTCAAAAATAGAAGCTACATCCATCTTTTTTGTTTTTACAGTCTATTTCTTTGATATATATATATATATATATATATAGTGGGCTAGTTAATAGTTACTGGCGGTTTCCAAATGGTGTGCCTTGAGGCGAGTTCAGGTGTACCTTGGGGTTTTGTGTAAACAATACAAAAAATTAGTACACATCAAGTCTGATTGACAGCGAGGAGGTAAAACAGACTGCTTTTACGTGTGGAGCAAACTACAACTAACTAAACAGTTGCTGTCATGCTCAGTCTGCAGTTAGCACTGTTGCCTCAAAGCAAGAAGGTCCTGGGTTTGAAGGTCGTGTGCAAAGACATGTATGTTGGGTTAACTGGTGATCCTAAACTGGTGTAAATGTGAGAGTGAATGGTTGTCTGCCTCTCACCTTAACTGGGATAGGATCCTGCCCCCTGCAACCCTGAATTGGATAAGCAGTTGAAAAAATGGATGGATGGAACAAGAGTAATTCAGATGACATGTAGGCTAGTTTTATGCAAGTAAGTTCAGGTGTGCCTTGTAATTTTGGCTTGTCCTTTGGTTTGCCTTTGGTGCAATATGTTTGAAAACCACTCGGCTATAGGAATAAGCATGTGACAGAAAAAAAAGTAAAAAAAATATGACGACTGGATTATCCAGAACAGCCTGCCATTTAAAAGGCTCATTTTAGTGCTTTAAAGGTATGTTTTGTAACAACTCTGCAAACTGTAATGGAAACTTTCACCACAAGGTGGCAACAGAAGGTTTCAGGGTAACATCACCGTCTTTTATGTATGTTTGGAATTATTTTGTTTCGCTATGTTGAGAGATGATTTCTTACTAATCTAATGTTTCTATGTTCCTTGTTTTAAACGGACATACAGATGTTACATATTGAAGGCTACACTGACCCGCTGCAGTATCTTGTGGTTCTGAAGCAGCATTACATGAGCAACACAATACAGAGACATAAAGTCACAGCTGTTTATTTACATTTGGTTGGTAGTTTTAGTTAATTTTAGGTTTTGAACTTTCTTTAAAGGAGGGCTTTTACAAAAAATACCTTCCACTAAAAAATAAAATTGAACATCTACTTAGTTGTCGAACTTTCTTTTGACTTTTATTTTTTTTCTGGTAATTTTTTTCTTTATATCTTCCAAGGTTGCATATAACGTCCTGTTCTTCATCGTTTTGCACTAACATACATTTAAATAGATGAACTAAATGCCTTAAAACTTAGTTCATCTATAGACTGATGCTAAAATAATAAATTCCAATTTGTGATTGTTATTCCAATGAGGTCAACCCCCATAAACAAATACGCACGCACTAACTCACTCCTCACTATCAAACATATACAGATAGACAGTGTGAGTCATGTTATGAAAGGATTCATTCAGCTGTTCTAATCAGACCTTTAGTCCATCAGATAAACATAAAGCTCCTCTGTTTGCATTTACTGAACCACAAACAGAGCTCGAACCATCTGAAGCCACCATCCATCCATCACCCTGCCTGCTGAGCTCTGCCCACCAGGAAAATGACCATGTTCACCCCTCTGTGGTTTTCAGGATGACAGCACGTTGTCCGTGGTGAGATTACAAGGCCGAGCGGTCGAGGTTAGTATTAATTTAAGAGCCTGTGACACAGCAGAGAGCAGCAAACACACAAACCACAACAAGCAACAAAGCAGTGGTTCGCTTCATCCCTCTTATCCTCTTCTGGCATCATTCACCCTCCCCTTTTCATTATCTCTCACTGCTTCCGCTGCCTTTCTTTTGTTAGTCACTCTTTAAAGTGGACCAATTCTGCTTTTCCTTATTTTCTGTCATAAATATACCCCTACAGTGGTGGATACTCATTAAATACGGCCAAAGTGTCAAAAAATGACTCAGGATTCAAACTGATCTAAATACTCAGTTCCCCAGTTTTTTCTACTCTTGGATCTGTGTGATGTCAGTGAGAGCAAACATCCCTAATATGGTCATCTCAGGCACACCAACCCCTATTTTTGAGGAGCAGTCAATCCAAAGAAAGTGGGTTTAAAAAGAGGGATGGAACAGCTTGATTCAGACAGAGGATGAACAGAGGGTCTGCACCAAGGCCCAGGATAAGATAAATAAGGATTATTTTGAACTGTGAATCATGCAAAGCTACTCTAGTAGAGTCCAAGAATAAAAATGTGGAGCTGGAAATTAGTAGAATGGGTCTGCAGTTATTAAAGTTCAAGAAAAGGTGTTTAAGGGTTTTATGATCCATGATGATGAAGTCATCAATCATGCATGAACGGACTGGGGAGTTTTATTTAGTAGTACATGCCCATACTGGAGTAGTGTGTGGCCTGTTTGTGCTGTTAGCTCTGAAATTAAAATGACACCATGCTTTTCTAAGGTGTTGTAGGGTCATTCCAGCCCCTTACTAGGTGGTTACTAGGCAACATGATGATGTTATTTCATGTGTAATTCAGCTTTTATGGATATAAATGAAACTGCCACGAAATTAAAACAATAAGGTGCTTTTAAAAAGTGTTATAGCCAAATATTCTTCTAAGAATTTTGTGGAGACCAAAACCTGAGCTAAAAGAAAAGAAATTGTATCTGCTGAAAGTGTAAATGATCAACTGTTTGCTTATACACTGATAAACATGTTATGTTGGACTCTTCCCAAGAGGCCAAATTTCTGTTCATGGAGCTTTAACCATCTGTCCTGAGTGTGCACCACCCCACCCTGTACACTGATATAAGGCACTACTACATGTCAAAGTATGCCAAGTGAAGCTTAAGTAGCTTAAATATGACTAATGGAGCAATCCTTGTTAATGGTTTCCTACAGTGATCACTGCACTGACCCAGTTTGTCTGACTCCTCTGACATTCCACGAACATGTAAAACAAATAAGTCATCTTTTCCTTGTCTTTCTCCTTTTGTCTCTCCCTCCTCTCCTCTCTCACTCTCTCTGTCTTTCATGCAGGGCACAGACAGAACTTTCAACCGTTGGGTTAAACAAACACAGCAGAGATTTGCCAACTCTCTGAGGAATTCACCCAGGGGATAAAGCTTGTGAATTGAAAAATAACACCAGAGAATTCAAGCTTCGTGCAAGTAGTAATTAATGACATGAAACAGTAGGTATCAGCATATTTCCTGCAGATCTCTGCAATCTCTCTCACTCTTTGGAAGACATTAATTCCTTATTATCATCACTTCAGCTGATATGATTTATTTTATATGCTACGCTGGAAGTGTCTGCAGTGGCCGTGTCAGTGCTGTCACATCAAAGCTGTGTTATTAACAGAACGGATCAAAAGCTGCCGTTGGCCTTCAGACGTCCTGTCCTGTTAAAGCTGATTGGATCATTGGAGAGATCGTTTCCCGTAAGCTGCACATGCACACGTGTCAGGGAAAATGATCAGTGCTGGATTGAGGTGGAATATCACCGCAAGGCTTCGCTAAATGAAATGAGATTCAAAACAACACCCAGTAGCTCCTGTCTGCACATGCTCCCAGGATGCATACCTCAGAAGCAACACGTAGGTCAGCACCGGTGACTGAAGCTTAAAAAAATGATATAGACTTAAAATTCAAACGTAAATCTCTGTCTCCTTTTCTGTCCACTGCACTGAAATTTCTGCATTCTTCTGTGTGTCGCTCAAAATTTTTTCAGTTAAAAACAAGCTGTCAAATCCTCTGATCTTCACTTCCAGCTCACTGCTTCACTGGACAGAGGCCCTGCTCACCCACAGCCATGACCACTGACTGACTGTCACACACACACAGGTGCTTTCAGTTACCTTTGCTGATTAAACCTTTAGTCAGGTGCGAGCTCGGGGGAAACTAAGCTGTGAATTATGTGACGTCTTTGAACTATATGAGGAGTTTGTGCATCCTCGCACAGTATCAAAGAGTGTATACACAGAGAGTCTTTTTGTGTTCCTGGACAACAGAATAGGAACGTATACAAAAGATGCCTGTAACTTTTACACAATGCCATCGTTGAAAATTCCCTTTGAGGAGAAACTCTGAGCGAGTTCGAAAGCATTTTACATCAGGGAGGTTTCACTTCATATAAAAACTTTCAACTCGTGTGAAGGGAAAGCCAGTGATGTAGTTAATAAAGATAAACTCGACAGAAACCACTGCTGAGAGGTTAGCAACGTTAGTGTGTTAACAGAAGTAACAGATGGTGATATTATATGTGTGTTCTGACATTTACTTTTCACAGTGACTGAACACAAACTGAGCTCAGCCTTTGGACTAAACAATATCGCTGTGGCTACAATGTGATGGCAGAGGAATTCGTACATGGGAGGCATCCGTGGAGCCACAAGGTCCAGATTTAGTTCCTTCATTGATCTTATTCAAGCTAGAGTCGGTGTGTGGAAGCTCCAGCAGTTTAGAGTTTGATTTGTTTATCAATGTCCACGTTTTCTGCAGCTGCAGTTTATGTCTTTGCCTATAGGCAGTACATTGGTCCATTACAGGAAAAAAAAAATCAATCAATAAATCTTCATATTAAAAGTCCTGGACATGACTCAAAAGTGTGAAACTGTATGAATCAAGAGCTCTGTATGCCTTTAGTTTTTCCTTTTGGATAGACACTTGGTCTTTCCACATGTACAGTGCTTAACAAATTTATTAGACCACCTGTCATAAAAGCAACAAAAACCATCCAGCATCACAAAGTGGGTTAATGCGACTCTTTCCTTTTCAGTGAATTCTCGACGTCTTACTGCTTCGAACAGGAGTGAGGAATTTCAAACTGAATTCACGTTTTTATACCCAAATTTGAAGCGGCACACTGGACTTCTCCGAGAAGTCAGAAATGAATCAAGCACAACATTCAACCACTAAAACCATTTTTCTGTTCAGGAATGCAAGTCAATAACTGTATAACTGCATCTTAATGAAAAAATAATTAATTATTTTTTTCTGCTTTTTTGTAAAACAGTAAATTTGAAAATTCATGGATAACAACAATAATTATATTTTAGCATTAAAAATATCATTTTGATTAAAGAGCTTGTGCATACTGGTGTATTAACCATTACAGAAACATAAAAAATCATTTTGGTAATTACTAATACTATTAATTCAGGGCAGCTGAGGCATAAAGCTCATAATAAAAAGCACTGTATATGAAAATATGCTACTGCAGAACTGTCACTTTTTTGTCACAAGTTTGTACTGCCCTGCTTAATTTCAGGTGATTTGGTGGTTAAGCTCTAAATCAGATTACATTAAGGAGTGCCACAGAAATCAGTGCTAAAACCTGGAAATGAGTTAGCAATTTCTGGACTTCCTGTTCCCTTGAATCAGTGGTATTTTAATGGGTTGTTGGTTAGAAGCCTGAAATAAGGTCTGTGGTTAATGCAGCACTTGTGAACTTTGAAGCTTTTAGATGTCCCAAAGAAGGCGTTTGCTAACAAGCAGCTAAATGAGCCTGGAGAAGTTATCGGGGACGTTCAGCATCATCACAGCAGAGTTTAGGGGTGGTGACGCTGAAGTTATGCACCCATGGTGTTTGTTTATAACACTGGCTTGGAAATGCATTTACATGTCAAAAATCCTAAAACTTGCATCAGTTTCTGGAGATGCTGAACAAAGTGTTTAAGTTTCATAAACTTTTATTTCCCACAGATTTTATTTTCTGCTTTAATCCAAAGCCTGTGGGCTATGACCTTTTTTCTTGTTTGTTTGTTGCTGAAGTAACCAGGATGATGCCAACATCCCGGCTGGCTTACAAAAAATTAACTCTATAAACAACCAGAGTCCTACCTACTGCCTGACAAAGACTGCTTTATCTCAAAATCTTTGTACGTTTTTTATGATCTAAAATTCAGAAGAAGTTTGTGTTATTGGGTAGTTTGTCCTGACAAGGAAAAGAATGAAGTGGATGGTCAGAAATGAGCATGAAAGAAAACTGATGTGAACAAAACCTCTGTGTCTGTGTGCCCTGCTTTCATAAAACCTCCTCTGATGGTTATGAAGCTTATCGCTCCTGAACATGCAGCTACATGTCCGACTGCTCTGTCTGCATTTTAACACTTGACTGTTGCAATTACACCTTTTAACACTGACCCACATGGTGAACACACATCTCAGAGGTTAGTTTAAAGGGATTTGAGGATGATTAATAGGTTTGTCCTGCTGACAGAAAGCAGCTTACGCTGCCTTCACTTCACACAACCTTGATTCCAAAAAGAGTTGGAAGTAAAATGTAAGTAAAACAGAATGCAATGGCTTGGAAACAATAAAAACTCTGTTTTAATTTGGAAAGTATAAAGACAACCATTTCTGAAACGGAGTTTGATGTTTGTACTTGAGTTTGATGGTGGCAAAAAAAAAAAAAAAGCTGTGAGAGGGGCGACAATAGGCTGGAAAGAAGTCAAAAACTGTCCTCTGATCTGACCAATCAGAATCTGAGATTCTGTTTGGAGGTCATGGATGCTGCGTCCCCCAGACTAAGAGAGACAGCACACACTTCAAAGCCAGTTTGGGTGGGCTTTACTGCACATGGCATGGGAAGCTTGCACATTTGTGAAGGCCCCATTACTGCCGAATATCTGCAGGTTGTAACATATGCTGCCATCCAGACGATTTCTTTTTCGGGGAAGGTGTGACTTATTTCAGTAAGACAGCCAAACTACATTCTGGACATATTCCAACAGTACAAGAGTCAGAGTGCTAAAGTGGCCTGCCTGCAGTCCAGACCTGAAAACATTTGGCAAAATATGAAATTAAGAAAAGAGAAGCCCAAAAGAGGCCCTGTTTAACATCTGAACAGGGAAACACTTAGCGTTCAGCAACTGGCAGCAATGCTTAAAGAATGTTGTTAAAAGAGGTGATACAACACAGTGAGGAACATGCATAAATTCTTCTAAAAAGAATAACATTTTTCAGTTTCTACATTTTGTATGTTGTCCTTGTTCTATTTTCAGTAAAAAAAAAAAAAATAGGCTTTAAATGATTTGCAAACACCTACAGTTTGGTTTTTATTTGCATTTCACACAGCATCCAAATTTTTGGGGTTTTTTTTGGAAGTTCATTGTTAAAGACAGGAGGAGAGGTTGATGGCTCACCCATTAATGTGGACATTTTCTTTGTGGTAAACTAAGCTAAATGCTTGAAACATGACCAACATTTAATCAACACAGACTGCAGCTAAGCCTTTTTTTCTGTCTCTAAGCTTCAGCAATCACCTTGTTGAATAAAATCTCTTCACAAACTGAATTTTCTTGTACGCTGTGCCAAACTACAACCCTGTAAAGCTATTGTGCTTATTTAATGAAAGCAGATGGAACAGGACAAATGCTGGTGTCAGAGAACCTGAGTGTAACATGCTGTGAGAAGTTGTAGGTGGATGGGTGGAGGGCCGAAAGTGATTTGTGCAGAAGTGTAAATACCCCTTGGTTTTTGTGTGCATGTAAACCACAACCACTAATGCTCAGCAATTTGTGGATTCCTACACAATTTCATCTCCCAAAGCTCCAGTTACACCCTGCCCGCCGCCCAAACACGCCACGGAAAAACACCACCATCTCTGTCTGACCGGAAAAACATGAACTCACATCCTGGAGCGTCTGTGTCTCTGTGTGGAGATTTATTATGTGAATCTGAAGTAAAGCCTGAGATGCTCAAGCCTCTTTTCAATTTACCAGCAACAGCAACTGCAAGAATATGGATCTCTAACTAATAAAAGAAAATGTCTATTATAAAGAGTCAGACAATTTTTTTTCCTTACAATAAAGTGCAATCACGCCTCATTCTCTGAAAGCCACAAAGCCAAAATGTTAGCCTTCCTGTTGATATGGCCAGAATAAATTGGTGAAATTGAGATTTGTTAAGCTTTTCCTGAAGTTATGTACAAGTGCAACCTGTTTACCTTTGGGTACTCCACACTCGGGTTACATGATTTTGGTTTAGCACCACAGATGAGAATACTGGGAAAGCACATCCTTTTCAGAGATTGAAGTCAATAAATCAGTCAATAAATCTTTGTTTCTGCACGACCTTAAAGTTAAAAAATGAGTGCATCAGGGCATGTGTATGCCTTTAGTTTTTCTTTCGTTTAAGCTCCAGTCACAGAGACCTAGATACCGGTCAGTGACCCCCTGGCAACCCCAAACCCTTGTGACCTCCAGGAACTGCTAAACGACTGTCTGGCTTTAGATGCTGGGTTTTTCCAAAAGATGTATGAAGATATGGTGCTGCAGATCTGTCACTTTCTACTAGCATTAAAAAGGTTTACACTGCCCTACTTAATTTCATGTGGTTTGGTGGTTAAAATCTACATTCTGGAGTAAAACCTGGAAATGAGCTAGCAGTTTTTGCACTTCCTGCTCCCTCGTCATAAAGTCAGTTTGAAAATATCCCAGTCACGCTGATGCTGTTTATTTCTAACGTAACAGCTGCACATTAGAGCTCTGAAATTTTAAACTGCATGCACTCAGTGTGATGAGCCCTGAATAATAGAGGAGAGGCGGGATTTTTGTGACCAGGACAAAATTTAATGACTTTTATTGACTGAATAGTTTGCACTGCTGTAACTTTATAGCTGGGCTTCATTTGGTGGTGTTAAGCTCTGCAGGTTGCACGTATAAAACGTTTTCCTTCAAAAGAGCATCTTTATCTTACTTACACGTAGGGATGCTGTAAATAAAAGAATCTGTGAAAACGTGGTGCTTGAGCATAAGTTACCATGGTGATCTAGCCAGGTAAAAAGAAAGCTTGACTTACCTTGCTAACCCATTAATCTCAGGAGTCAGAGTCAGAGAAAACAGGTCTGACCAAATTTCACTAATTAGAGTTCAGACTCATCAGCCTATCAACTTAACATCTGCTGGTGTATGTTCTTTATATTATTGTGGACTTTTTTTGCATTAAAAATTCTCCTTTCTATTTTAGTGATTAGGAAGGATGAAAATTTAATTTCAAATTCCAGTGCCAATGTCACTAATTTAAACTCCAAATGCAGAAATGTGTGGGTTCTTACAAAGTCTGACCATAATTCAGTTACATAAGTTTTGTGACTTTAACTGTGTTTTTAATATTGTGAAAACAGTGTCTAGATCAGAGTTGTATAACGCACTCCGTGGGCTTTCATAAGTACAGCTGGACTTAATTTCCTTTAATTCATTTCCTGCTTTCTCACATATTTATTGAGTCTCTCCAAATGCCAAATAATACTTTTATAACTCCTGTATGCGTGGGATCTCACAGACTCATGCAGTATCTACATTTTATGGCTTTAAATGAAGTTTATTGTTCAGTATTATGAAAATGGTCCATATCAGAATTGCATAAAGCACTCTGTTTGCTTTCGTAAGTGCAGCTGGACTTAATTACCCCTAATTCTTTGCCTGTTTTCCCTTATTCTGCCTATTTATAGATGGACAACTTTAACTACCTGTGTTTAGTTACAAACAGACTTCCTTTGAAAAGGCTGAAGGCAGAGAGTAAGGATTCAGCCGTCCTGTTATCAGTTTAGTATTAAACCTCAAACTTCACACACCAAGTTTAAATGCACAAATCTTACCTCTGAAAACAGATTTCTAAGCTTGTACAGGATGTAGCAGCTCTGACTGTCTGGACAAAACGAGACACACCCACCCTTTCATTCTAAAAATGTCTTCCCATTACATAAATGTTGCTGAAAACCTCACTTCCTGACGTGAACCTGGCCGTCTGGTCATCTCAGACCAAAACAAAGAGCTGTGAAAATACGAAAACCCAGATGAACCCACATGAAATCGCTCCATGTCTTCTGACCTGCTCCACAGATGCCCACTTTCTTGACTCATGATTTTATTTTGCTGAGGCGCTGTGCCTCAAAAATCCCTCTGAGCCGAAATCAAAACCAGAAGTTCCGAAAAATGTTCACAAAAAGCATGTTTTGCAACAAGGTATAAATACAGGAATTCAACAGCTTGTTTTGGAAAATGAAAGCAAGTCGGGCAAAAGGAGGAGAAAGTAGAGAGAAGAATTTAAATGATTTAAATGAGAAGTTATCAGAGGACATTTTCAGAGTTTTATCTTAAAACAGACAATACAGAAATGTACAAAGGAAAAAATAAAGCTGGAAATAAAAATAATTGATAAACAAATTAGGTTTTTATGAATGACAGAAATTTGTTTTGTGCTAAATCTCCTTCTTTTCTTTATTAAAGTGCATCATTTTTCCAAGTTTTGCCCAAATCTAATCAGCAGTGGCTCAGATTTGAATCCTGAGAAAATAAAGTGAATCATTGTCAGGTGAGATGCC
>VUQI01003580.1:0-10118 GCA_015106735.1 Paratilapia polleni | reverse complement strand
AGATCTTGTCATGGCCAGCCCAATCTCCAGACCTGAACCCCATTGAAAACCTCTGGAATGTGATCAAGAGGAAGATGGATGGTCACAAGCCATCAAACAAAGTTGAGCTGCTTGAATTCTTGTGCCAGGAATGGCATAAAGTCACCCAACAGCAATGTGAAAGACGCATGAAAGCTGTGATTGCAAATCAGGGTTATTCCACCAAATATTGATTTCTGAACACTTCCTAAGTTAAAACATTTGTAATGTGTTGTTTAAAAATGAATATGAACTTGTTTTTTTTGCATTATTTGTGGTCTGAAAACACTGGACCTTTTTGGTATTTTGACCATTTTTCATTTTCTGCAAATAAATGCTCTAAATGAAAATATTTGTATTTGGAATTTGGGAGTTATGTTGTCAGTAGTTTATAGAATAAAACAAAAATGTTCATTTTACTCAAACATATACCTATAAATAGCAAAATCAGAGAAACTGATAATTTTCCAGATAATTTTCCATGAACATTTAGCTGCTGAGGTGGACTGAACAAACTGCTTTTGTGGGTGGAGGGAAGTAATCAGACATGGGCTATTTTAGCCTTCACAGAGTAGAAAAGTAGAGGGCAGGGTTCTAAAGAACTTCACACACCAGAAGAACAAGGAGTCCTCACCGAGCCCCGATCACAGCATCATAGAATCAATCTCAAATTACACTTACCCACAGAAGAACTGTGAAAAGTGAGCAACCCATTTGCCAAGTACTCTTCAAACATTGTGCAAGTATACCAGGGGGACTGGTGGCTCTATGGTATTGTTTTTAAAGCATTTTTCATTTTCATTGGTTTAAAATTTTACACAGTGCTGTAACTTATATTTACAATATATGAGATACCTTGTTTGATACAAGGGATGTAAAAAAGTTCTGGGAATCAGCCCATTTAAAAAAAACAAAAAACAAAACTTACCTGATTTAAACTTAGCTGATCTTGCATTCAAGATCATCTAGTACACTTCTGGTGCTGATATATATGTGTATATATCGCTGACTGGAAGTCCAGTTGTGTTGCGCAGGCGCCTCTGTGATTCACTGGATCTCCACCAATATTTCAAATCAGTGATTCCTCAACTTGGATTTCATTTTCTAAAAGTGGACAAAGTCGTTGGAACTCAAATCTGTCAAGTGGGGCAGGTGGTGAGCAACGACTGTGTTTTTTGTAGCCAAAAACCTGCATTTTTAATGCACTGTGCACCAGCACACACTATAATTCAGGCTGTTTCTGCTGAATGTTCTCCATCAGATGTCTCGGGACATTCCCTGATAGCCAAAGCTTGGGAGAAAAATGTAATAAAAAGTGAAATTACATACTCTGATTGCCTAGGGTTAGAGTTAGAGTTAGGGTTAGGCTTAGAGTTGGGATCGTCACTGATGATGACTCAGACCTCAGAGGGTTAATACATGGCTTTTAGCCTAAATGCATGAGAGAATGGTACATTTACAATGGCACTTTAACAAAATAATTGATGTTGCTTGAAACAGTTGACGCTGTGAGGTCTAAGGGCTCCAACATGATTCTGTGTTTGGTCCTACACACAGTTTACGGACAGTTTTGCAGACCGTCGTCTACATGTTGTAGCTGTTTACTGTCACCACGGGCCAGTGTCAGAAAGAGCTGGTCTGTGGGTTACGCTTGTGCTGTTGTTGGTCCTTACCAGCTGCGTAGAAGAGCGAAGTTATAACATATAAAGAGCTGAAGGGAAACCGAGTGTTAAAAACAATGACCACAGTGTCCACTGCAGCCATCATCGGTGCTTCTCCAGGTGTATTTTTTTGATCTTTGATGTTTTTACATGCATCTCCTGTTTGTGGTGAATGCCGCTGTCGCTCCCTTCCCTGTTCCGGCCCCAACCAATCTGCGCTGGACCTATGCGTAGCGTCATCCACGTCGAGCTACATACTGTTCAGTTTTTGGAGGACTGCACACAAACACGTTGGCGTAGGGTGAAAACTCCTCTCCGTAGGCTTTGCATAGGCAAACACCTACACAACAACTGTACCATAAATTAAGCATTAGTCATCATCGGTGATGACTCTAACCCTATGCTATCAGAATATATATTTTTAGTTGTCTTTTTTTATGTTTCCCAGTCTTATCAGGGAAGTAAGAAAATAATCATTCTAACTGACACGCATCAAAAACTGTTTATATTTTTTCCAAAAGAGTCTTTTATGCTTTTGGCCAAAACATAGGATTAGGGTTCTGAGGTAGTGTTGGGGTCATCACGCATAACTTGGACCTCTGAAGGTTAACTTAGCTCCTGTGGTCTGGATTTCTGTTACATAAAAACTGCACTGTAATTGGTAACATATTTATATAGCTTGAAAAACTTTCAACCAAGTCACAGAGTCCTCATCAGAAAGTTAATTTGCTCATTGCCATTGCTCTTTTTTTATTCACAACAGCCTTGAACCAAGACTCAAGGCTTATTGTATATCTGATTCAGCATAACTATATATGTTTTATTATCCTGAGTTGGCAGTTGGGACTTTCCCCATGATGGTCTCAATTTTCTTTTCCACCCTGACATGAATATAAATGTGTGGGAAACTGGGAAAATATTTAGGGGTACTTTGGTAGGAAATGGACATATTTAATGATACATATTTCAGCACAAAACATTGCATCTTTAGTCCAAAAAAAGAGCAGAGTCATTCTTCAGTGTCTCACACTGGTTGTTGGCTCTAGAATGAGGGTCTTGTGACTGCTGGACGGCATCAGGTTGGTTTTCCCAGCGTTCATCAGCAAGCTGAGGCAGGAAGTCAGCAGGAGACAGACTTGATTCGAATTGGACACGACTCACAAATTATACACTCGCGGGGGAGTCTCCATGTTAACAGCACACTGCAGCCCTGTATATGAGCGAGTGGCTTGGAAACACTGGGCCCAGTATACATGAGCCCACACTGCAGGGGAAGAGAGCGGCAAGAAATGAATGCCGGTGCATGAAAGGGGGGAGTGTTAAACGAGAAGCAGGAGGAAAGTTCCCCCATCCATTCAGCCTGTTTAGAGAAACTTCAAGGAAATATTATGATTATTAAGACCCTTTTGAAGTTGTATTCCGTTGACCTGTCCCCACAGTGAGATAAGTGTACTTATTCTGCTGGCAGGATAGGCCAGCCTTCACTCGCTGACATGTTGATGAAAACTAAACGCTGGATCTGTAAAGGTATGTTTTTAATCATTGAAGCCATGTGCCTGGTTGACCTTACTTCAAAAGTTGTTCAAAAGTTTCAGCAAAATAAATCATGTGGATCAGTGCATGTTTCCATCAGCTACTTACCCGCCATTCCTCTGTTTACTCAAAAAGCCCACGACATTGAGCGCTCACTGGCCTTGAGTTGCCCTTTCAGTGTAATGTGTTCTTACCCACCTACCCCGCCACCCCACCTCCCAGCCTGCCATTCCCAGCATGGTGTCTGACTATCTGATCCAGGAGCAGACTGACAGTGTGGAGCTTTATCGTGGCTGTACAGGGCTGTGGTACTGGCTGGTACAACACAAGGCCACAGTCGTGGTTGGCTGGCTCTGCTGCCGCAACACATGCCTGTCCAAATAAAATCCCCCCCCCTCCTTTGTCACTCTGCTCTCTTTCTTCCTGAAATTCTCCATTGTAATCACTTGCTTGCCTTATAACTGACTTCAAGACACTTCAAGAAACTTTTGACTAACTAACTAATGCTGTTTGTCAAGATGTCATTTCAGACTCAAAAGAACATTGTTATTTCCATCTTCAGGAAATTTACATTATATTTGGCAACAAGTTTGATTATGGGACCTCCCTGGCTTTCCCCACCTCATGGAAAGCATGAGGTGGGGAAAGCAGCAGCAAGATGCCCTCACGGAACAAAGCATGCATCAAAAGAGAGGATATTAAGTCAAATACAACATGAGAGTAGGTGCTGGGTTGGAGGTGGGTTGCAAAACGGCTTGCATGGGCAGCAGCAAATATGGGCGGCCCAAAACAGCTTAAGTAGCGTGCTCTATATGAAATCTGCCAGTTTGATGTGTAGAGAGATATCAGCTGAGCCAAAAGCTTGCGTGGACTGACACTGAGATCAGCTGATATAGCAGGATTGCAGCTGAGCTTGATTTAATTTGATGCTGGATGTGTTTTAATTAATTCTAAACCTCAACTTGAACTTTGTGTGGAGAATCGGAATGGAATCACCTTCCGTTTACAGTTTCACAAGCTTCATGTTCCTTCGTTTCTTGCAAGTCTATGGGGAATTCGGTGCTTTCTGCAGATTTACTCAGTTTGAACAACTGAGCCAAAACATAACTTGATAGCTGTGATGGAGATTTTTTTTTTGTTTGTTTGTTAATATAACATTCAATGTTAATAACCTAAAAGTAACAAGCATGTTACTTAATGCCCTGACATCTGGTTGGATATGACGCTATATTATACGTTTTCATTAAATTCATGCAAAGCCAGACTTAAAGGATCAGGTCATCTTTATTGCAAAACTAGATGCTGTGTTTTTCTACTTGGCCTTAGCCGTGTGTAGTCATGCAGATGGTTTTGATTTCATTTCCCAGAGTTTTAAGAAACCAGCCTTCTGCACCCCAATAAATTCTTGTGTAGTGAAACTAAACGTCTGGTAAAAATGGGTTGTTCAAAGAATATCCATTACAAACAATTTAATTTTTCTTTTTCCAATATGGCTGAAATGGTTTAATCCTGTATTGAAACCAAGTCATCATAGATAATATGTAACCCTACTCCTAACCACATGTTTTGAAGATAAATAAAATTACTTGTATTGGAGAAAAAAAAATCTGAATAGCTGTTTTGTGTGTCCCCTGATTGCCAAGACTTAGGAGAACATTTTTTCGAAGGCTAAAAACCACATATTTTGTTAGGTTGGGGTTAGGCTTTAGGGGTTTGGTGTACTTAGACCTCACAGGGTTGAAACGGCCCAACCCAAGACAGTACGTGTAAGTAAGAGGTGGGGATACTTGGCATACTGTGTGGTATTGTCCCATGGTACTGCCTTTTTGGAAAGGTGTACTTAAACCGTCAAGGGTGCCACAGATAACCTCTGCCAGAACCCACACAATTCTGCCTTTTGGGGGAAAGAGCTCTTGTGGCCCCAGGGCCTGCTGGAGAAGTGTTCGGACTGACAGTAACAGGTTCTATTGTGGGTGCCAGGTGTATTCTACATAACTGAAAAAGTCCACATAAGCCCATCAGTATGATCTGTGAGCATCTTAAGGAATCCATGCAGCTCAGTTGCAGTGTCAATTGCAGTGTTTTTGAGACACATCCCGCTATGTCTCTGAAATTTATGAGAGTCATAAGTTTTAGAGACATATCTGAATATCGAGACACCAAAGAAGCCATTTGGGGTAAATGGGAAACAATGTGCTTAAATATTATGCAGGAAGACATAGAGTCCTATGCTGATTGCTGTCATGATGAATTCAAACATTTTCTATACTTCAGCTTTCTGTTGAGCAGCCCTGTGGTCTACGTGGGTTTAGTAGAGTCTGAGGCCAGAGGTTTCCTGGCAAAGACTCCCTCTGCCTGATCCTATCTGAGCTAAATAGAAGCCAGCACCTCCCCGTGGCCCTCTCCATGTCTTCCCATGCCCCAGCCAGTCTGCCCTGTAATGGGTTCACTCTCCCATACAATCCTTTCACTCCTCAATGCTCTGAATATCCCTTTTGCTGCCTTTCTCTCTGACCGACAGCCCCCTCCCTCCCAGACCCCCCCGCCGCCCTTCCTCCACCCCTCTCTCTATCCCTTTAGGAGTGTGTCCATGAGTTTAGAAGAAAAGGGGGGACTGATGTGTTTCTCAGCGGCCAGTCTTGTCTGATGCAGTCAGGCCATCTCTCTCCCACGGAGAACACGTTATGCTGGGCTTTGTCTCGGTGAGCTTCATACTGAGCCCTTTGCCCTTGTTGCAGAGGCTGAACTGGGTTCTAAAATTATACCTGCTTTTCACTTAAGAGTGCGAGTGCTTTTGAACAGCAACATGTGTAAACTTTGCACGACATAGTTCCCACTCTGTCAGTTCTGACATGTTCTAAACAAAGCAACAAAACACCAGTGCTACACATTTTAGGCTTCATAAATTCCAAAATCCTTCCTGCCTATTTATGCACTGCACTTTTTTCCCCATGTTGGCAAAACTATGAAACATTTTGTATATTTATTGTGCACCAGCAGAAAGAGCTTATCCTTTCTTCTGTGCCATTCCTCTGCCTAATGTATGCATGTGACTGGGTGAGATGGTTGAACACAGCGCGGTGAGCTACAGAAAGAAGACGGAGGATTGCGAGGAAGCTGTTGCATTATTCATCATGTTGGATAAGGTTTAATTAAAAGTGCTGCTTGGCATTGTGAGAGGAATGAATGTGTGTTTTGCCTCGCCTGTCCCTGCCTCATTCACGTTCGCCATGCTCGACTTATCAAAGCAGCCCCTTGGTCCCTCCCATTTTGCCAGTAGAAGTTAGCATAATGCCGCAGCCTAGAACCTTGTGATTACTGGGAGAGAGGACGGGCGGCACAGAGCTTCACTGCAGCAACTGCTGGCTTTGTAAAGAATTCCACTGGTAAAAGTGGAGAACTATAGCAGGAAGTTTTTGTGTGTCTGTGCCACGCTTCTCTCTGAGAAATGAGAGCATTGGTATTTGCATTTGGAAGATATCAGTGTGTTTGTTTCCATACAGTTGAAGAGTCTGTCACAGAACATGTGAATCTGTGTATTTTCATCTGCTGGATTACTTAATAATTGCCTACAGCTCTCCACTGGCGGTTCCATCTTAATGTTGCATTCATGTTTCTTTCATGAGAAGAGGGTTGTTGGCTACAGCAGATAGCTAAAGTCAACTTTAGGTTGACTTTTAAACAGGTTCTGTTTAAAATCTAAGAAAACCTTCAAAGATAAATTCTAGCTTTTGCTATTGTCAAAGAAAAAAATGCGAGGGCTGCCCCCAACTAAACATTTTCCTAGATGGGATTCAAAGGGTTAGCTGACTACTCATTGGATGTTTATGGCATTATTTAATAATTTAAATATATATATTAGGGGATCAGAAAATGGTTTGAGACCCAGGGCTGAGAAAATATAAAAAGCACTGTTAACAGTGTGCTACATTACAGAGAAATACAAAAGCATAATAACTGTACATTTTATAAGCACATACACCAAACATGCGCCTGTAGCGACACCAGTAAAAGCGTTAATGATTCTGAATGCGTCAGAGAAACCAGCAAGGAGACTGCATATCTAATGTTAGAGCGAGCAGCTCAAAAACCCACCAGGTAGTCTATCAAGACTGGCCACGGAATCTTCTAACCATCTAGTTAAAAACAATCACATCTAGTACCCCCTCTATGGTCATTCTCACCAAAGGAGAGCTGGTTCTGTTCGGGTTTGTGAACCTAGATTTGAACTGCTTTGCCTGTTTCCACCAAAGGAAAAAGATGGGCAAAGGCCAAAAAGGTGGTTCTCCCTTGGACACTGCAAAATAGCAGTAAGCTAATATTTATTAAGCTAGCAGTGAGATATTCATGGCATGATGAAAAGCTGCTACCATACAGTCAATAAATTACAATTAGCCTGTTATTTACTGTTAGCTGATGATCTGATGTAAACTTAACAGGAGTCATGCTCTGATTAAATTAAATCTGGCTTTCATAACAGGTGAGGTTTTGTCTTTGCTGTCGGCATTGATAGTAAATTAGTGTGGATTGTTGCGCTTTTATCATTGACATTTATTGTGTATATTTGGCTTTCCTGTGAGTGGCCACTTGCTGGATGAGTGTCTAGCCTATATTTTCTGCAAATTGTCTTAGATTAGTATGATTTCAGAGACCAATATCAATTTTGTAAAAGCATTCGACTTTATTTTAGTGACCACAATCATATGAGAAAAGATGGATAGCCAATGAACATTTTACAGCCTATTTAATTTATACACCTCTTCTTTTTATGTTTGCTGAAGGTGCTACCCAACTCGTAGTGCTATCTCCACAGCACCCCCAATGTGAAAACGTTCCCACAGTCATGCCTTCAACCACCACAACCAGGTGCTTTCTGTTGTGGTTTAACTGCTGTGCGTTTCTGATGTCTGGTTATCATTTGTAAACAGATGCCATCAGGTGACCAAATAGCAAGCATAAGTAGAATGCTAGTATTCAATGTGCAAAATTAGCTTCCATTCCATTGATTTCAACACAGGTATATTATTGATATTGTATTTGCTAAAACTAAAATAAAATGCTTTTTTGCGTACAAGCAGGTCTCAGTTTTTATCTCATTTTCTCTTTGATAGGAAAACAATACGCCATTAATAAGCTAACTTTACGGCTCAGCAAGAGGGGTTAAAAAAAGAACATTTATCTGATGATATAGATAGTTTTTCACATTCCAGACATTTTCACCCAGCTTTTTGAGCTGCAGACTTAAAAATGTGCACAGGGAACAGGTGTATGGAAATGTACCGAATAAAGAGCTTCTCATTTAAAGTCGGGAAAGTTAACTTAATCCTCTGATATTGTGTTTAGGATGCACAGCATGAGGTTTGTGTCAGAACGGAGCTGTAGAGGAGTCTAAACAAAAGGCAGCCAGCCCAGTCAAAGATAGAGCTCTGCGTGGCCCGGAGGAAAAACCAGCAAACACACTCATCTTCGGCAGAGACACACACACACACACACACACACACACACAGGCATGAACAAAGAGAAACAGGAGGTATAGATTGACTCATCGTGGTGGGAGTACGGAGCGGTGATTTCACGCCTGGTTGTTGGCTAACAAGGCTCTACGCTTTCTGCACTGCAGGGCCTGTTATTAAGAGAGAGAGAGAGAGTGTGTGTGTGTTGGGTGAGGGTGAGTGTGGGGGGGTGGGTCTGTCAACAGCTGTGTGTGTAACCTGGGAGACGGACTTAAAGCCCCAGTACTCTGAGAGAGAGAGAGAGAGAGAGAGAGAGAGAGAGAGGAGTGGTTGTGGAGGTGTGGGGGCGGTGGAGCCCACTTTGTCCCAGTGGACCATAGTGAGGTCCAGCCTTCCTTCATCACCATCTACCCCCCCTGTCCCAGTAAAGCCCGGGCTCCTGTGAAGCCCAGCACCAGGGGTGTTTGGCAGCTTCTTAACCCTTTGCCATGTTTACCCAGTTCCAGCTATACGTCTGTTGTCAGCAGGACATCACGTCTCTCTCCTGTTCAGGAAAAAAAAAAGCAGCAGCTGATTATCCTCACAAAGCCACACTGTTTTTTATTGCCATCTAGAGTAATCTGATTATGCTGTTATGTTATTACTCAGTTTATTTGCTTAGCTGACTTCCTGAACCAGAGAGAGAATAGTTAGCATTTTTCACATGCTATGCCTCCAAGCAGCTCAGCTTCTTTTAATGAAAGATTAGAGCTAACTCTGCTCACTAAAAGACTTTAGAAAGCTTTACTTACTACCCCACTGCCATATTAAACACCAGCAGCTAATGTAAAGATGAGGAGGTTGGTTGACACGAATAGCACTGTAGAATCTTCCTGCCTCTAGCTCCTAACCCAAAAATCATCTCACCATAATGGCAGTTTTTGCTGTTTTATTTATAATCTGTCATATGATCCAGTCAGTGTGACCTACTTGTGTTATGATGGATACAAAGCTGTTTGATTGATAGTGGAGAGCAGCATGAGTCTGTATTACCAGCTACATGAAATCACACATTATCTGTGTTCAACAGAAGCCCTTTTCAGGTATGGCACACGTGCCATTGCTGTTTCATCAAGCCATTTTAAAATCTTCACGGCTTTATTTAGGCATGCCAATACTATTCCAGCCAGAGCCACACTACATGTGTGGTATCTGGAAAAAACAATAAATTACTTGTAATGTATCACCCTTACGGCCAGCTGGTTATTTTGTCCTCTGTGTGAAGGGACAGGAGCTCTCTTATCTCAGAGTTGGACCATTTGGCTGTTTCTTATTTACAGTGGTGTGAAAAAATGTTTGCCCTCTTCCTGATTTCTTAGTTTATTGCACATTTGTCACACTTAAATGTTTCAGATCATCAAACAAATTTTAATATTAGTCAGAGATAACCTGAGTAAATACAAAATGCAGTTTT
>VUQI01003575.1:46081-59723 GCA_015106735.1 Paratilapia polleni | reverse complement strand
CCACACACACACACACACACACACACACACACACACACACACACACACACACACACACACACACACACACACACACACACACACACACAGACCACTGTCATTTCTACATCCATTTTTCTTTTGACATCATATAAATCCAAGAGTAGAAAAACTGCTAGAAAAGAGTAACAGGTCTCCTTTAACAACTGATGGAGAAGCCACATTTGAAAAAGTTCTCTAGCTGCTTTTAGCAATGACCTTGAATCAACGGACCTCTCGACTATATATATACACAATTATCTGATATGCAATATGACCTGCTGTTTGGTTAACTGTACTTACAGACTGTTGAAAAAGTTCATGCTTTGGTTTTGGTGAGTGAAACTTGAGTATTTTATTAGTCTCTCACTCGGCACCTATTAGCAGATATCTGTGTAATACGGTCTATGGATACAGCTTGCTAGTGTTTGTGACTTCTGGCTCCAAAAAACCAGCATGGTGGGGGACAAATTGTTAACACAGAGACTTCTGTTTTTTCCAAAACTTTTCTTCCTACTGCTCTGATTAATTACCCTGAAGCAAACTTACAATGAATTGATCACTAATTGCTCAATTAATGTTACTTTGAATCCTCCAGTGACTTGTCTATCAAAAAGACCCTGTACTTATAAGGGAAACTTTTTTTTTCTTCCCTTCTCTAAATCAAGGGGCTAAAATGTTCCTTTAGGCTCTTTGTCTCCCCTGCAGTGGTGATTGGGGCATGTTTATGAATTTTATTCCTCTGATTCCCCAACATGTTGACACAAATGCTGCTCCCCGTCTTTATTCACGCCTGCCTTAACCATCTGCTCAATCACCTTTGCTCGCACTCTCACTGACTCAAAATCTCTCTGGACTTCGTCACTGGCGTAACAAGCAAAAAGACTGCATGGCCTTATCAACTCATTTCTAACTTTTATTTTTCAGCTCTTTTTCATTTGTTCTGCTGTTCTTCACCAGGCTTGTGCTGCATTTTTTAATTTTTTAAATCCAACCCTGTGTGTGTACCTCTTTCTGCAGTGTGTGTGTGCAGGCCTGGGCCTGGTCCAGCTGGCTCTTTAGTCTGCTTGCGTCCTGCAGGTGCTGATTCTCCAGAGAACCCAGTTTGTCCTGCAAAACCTCCTCCCTCTTCTCCAGAGACTCCAGACTGCTGCTGAGGACCAGACTCTGCTCCCTGGTGCTACAAACACACCACAAAACAAATGTCTAGTCAGTAATCACTCAACTACATCAACAACCATGTTAGAAAGGATTCACAGTCCTGTAATCTTACAGGAGACTCATGAGACTCAGTTCCAGCTTCATATTTTTAATGTACTCTACTAGAGTCACTTCACATTATTCACAGTTCAAAATAATCCTTCTTTATTTTATACTGGGTCTTGGTGTAGCCCCTCAATTTATTCCCCCCCTCCATCTTTAAACCAGCTTTCTTCTTCTTCTGGCTGCCCCTTATAAGCAAAAGGCTTGAACAGCAAATGGGCGGGGCTTCTATGCTCACAGCCAAAGCTGTGCTCCTGAGATGACCATATTAAGAATATCTGCTTTTTCTGACATTATGGAGATCCAATGGTAGAAAAAAAAACAAAAAACTGGCAATTTTTTAAAGGGTACCTCTGTAGGGAAACAGATTCCTCAACTAGTTTTTACTCTCACCAGAAGCCATTATAAAATACATATAACACAGTGTAATTTCAATAACTGGGATACCTCACAGGTGAGGCACAAAACTTCTCAATTTTTATAAATAAAGCACAATAATTGCATTTTTTCCCTCAATTAGCAACAAGAGTGAGACTTCATGTTACTAAGATCACAATGTTTTTTCTGCTTGAGATTCATACTAATCTGGTACACAGATTAGTATTTGTATATATTTATAGTGTCTATGGCTTTTCTGTATTTGACGTCCTGTCCTGCTTATCTGCTCAGTGCAGCTTGGTGCTCCATCCATCAAAAATAGACTAAGTGTATTTTTTCTGCTGACTCGGTGTGTCTCGGCACTCACTGACTTCATCCATCTTACAAATACATTATGATCTGGAAAATTATGCATTGACTGGATTTCTTTTATTGACAGCAAAGATTTTGATCCAATGGGACATTTTACTGGAGCTGAGTAAGACTCCCTTCTGTAAGTGATCACACTGGGAAACTCCATTCGACACAGTCCTCAAATATAATTTTCTGCTTACAGAGATACATAGAACATAAACTGGAATATGCAGTTTTATACAAGTGTTTATAGTTTAAAAAAACCTGCTGTCTAACATGTGGATCATATCTTTGGATTGGCACTGTATACTGTGGTTTCTATACTTAGTTTATGTAAATACTGTACTAACAAAATGTCAACATTTTAAAAAACATGCTGACTTATCGTTTGCGTAAATGTCTGCAGAAAGAGTTCAAATGTAGAAACAGATCCACAAACAGCTAAATCAGACTCTGGACACGCTGACAACTCTCATTAGTGAGATCTATTTAATGTTGTTTCTAGTCTCAACCTGCAATTTGGTGTCCTTAAAAGACAGAAAATCGCTCAATGAGCGCAGACTATACTGCAAAACATGTGTCCAGCCAACTTAACGCTTGAAAAATTTACCAAACTTAACCCTCGACTATGAAACTTAAAATTTCATAACACATTCTCATTTGGTTGTGACCAACTGGCAGCCTCCAGTTAACAATGAAGCCAACAAAGCAGTGCCAAAAACTGCAGTTCTGGGCACTTAAGGCTGGTTCCAAAAGGGGGTTGATCCCCACAGACTCCCAACTTTACAGCAGAAATAAACATGTTTACAGCCTGCTACAAAACATGGTTTAGGACTCTGTAGGTCATTTACGCCTTCATAACAAGTGTACAGGGGGCATTTTCTAAATAAATCCCTTTAAAGGGATTTAAAGTTTAAGGCTTAAAGTTAGAGTGTGACCGCTTTGACTCACAGGTGGATGCCAACATAAGCAACTCCAGCTACTGTCGCTCTTTGGAGTCGCTGGACCTCTAGATCATGTTGGAGCCTTTTGGAGCTTTTTTATGCAATTAACTGATGAATAATATGGCTATGAGCTTAATTACATTAACAGCCATGTTACAGGGAGGCCCTGTGACCTTTAGACACAGCACACAGTGTGGCCAAGCTGTGATGTTTGTGTGTTGTTCTGCAGAGAGGAAATGTTGGGAGTTTGGGGATTTGTATTTGATTGGGTTGTATGTTTGTTCACCTCTCCTTCATGTGGCACTTGGCCTTCTTCTGGTTTGGACCCAGGCACCTGCCAAATGGAACTGGACTGGTTTGGCACAGTTCCCCTGTGCCAAGTGTTTTATCAAGAAGGGGGAGTTCTGGCCTGCTGTTTGGACACTGCATTGGTTTTGAGCAGTTTGAGAGCAGGTTCATTATAATAATAAAGATATGCTTTTCCACTGTTATTACAATTGTCACTTGGCATTAATTAGCAGGTATGTGTGCTGCACCTGTGCAGTTTATGAATGCAGCTTGCTAACCAGCATTAGCTGATAACTGTGTGACAAACAGCTACTGAGATTTTTACTTTCTCCCCTTTAGCGGAGGTGTTTTTCTTTTGAGAGAGATGACCTGTCTCCTTGGAAACACACTGGAAAGCCCCGCTGTTTATCACAGTTTAGCTGATTCAGGTAACACAGCAACATGTTTGTACTGGAAAACAGTCGGGACTTGTTTTGCTATAGAAAATATCTCTCTGTTCAACCTTTGTTTCAAGCTTTATAATTATTTGCCCCTAAGACATTGTTGATTAAGCTACATGTTGAACTGAGCTTCTAAAAGTGCATTAATTTCTTTGTAAAAGGCCAAAAGGTACATACAGTTTATTGTAGACTAGTAAAAAAAAAAATGCAGCTGCAGCTCAGATAAAATCATGCTGAAGACTCAGTTCTGGTGAGAACATGCAGGGATGTTTTCTGTCAGCGGAGAAAGGATCTAGCAGACGGCTTCAGTCTGGTTCAGTAAACTGTCAGTCAGCTGTCGTCTCCTTGTCCTCCTCTGCCTGAATCAGCTGGACACCATGTTTCCTCCTGTCAGTCTCATCCTCACACCATCCTTTAATGCTGAATCCAGACTCTGAACTGTGCACTTTGCGGCGCTCCTAACAGCCATCCTGAGCCAGAACTCATCAACTCGATCACGGCTGTCAAAAGACTTTAAGGTCCACTTTTAAAGTCCACCTGACAAAGTTTGATATGTTCCAGGTTTCAAAACTCTCAGCTTGAGATTCAGTGAAGAGTTTGAAGGTTCAGAGTTTTTATTTCAAAGCTGTACATATTTACTAAGAATATATTCGAATGGTTTGATTCTGTGTGGGGCTTTTTGAACAAATAATCAATTGTGATTTTTGACAGCACTACTGGATAGTGAAAGAATACAATTGTAACAATTTAAACAAAAAAAAACAAACAAACAGTGGATTCAAATAAAGGATTTAAAGCTATGGTTGTGTGTACCTGCTCAGCTCAGCCTCCAAGTGGTGCAGTTTGTCCGTGAGCGTTTTCCGTTCAGTTCTCAGGCCATCACAGTCCTGCTGCAAACACACACACCGCTGCTGCAACGCAACACACTCCACTGCGAGACAGAGGGGACGTATAGTTATGATTACTAATAATTCAGGCACATGAACAGACAGCCTCACACACAGGGCATGTGTACAGAGCGCTCACCCTGCAGCTGGCTGGCAGCAGTCTGCTGCTGTTGCTGCTGTGTGAAGGCCTCCTGCAGCCGGGCGATCTCCTCCTCGTACTTGGCGGCCGTGTTCCTCCAGTGCTCCAGCTCGGACCGCACACTGACCAGGTCTACCTGCAGGGCGGCAATCTCTCGCTCCCGCTCCGCTGTGGCCACCTCCATGGCGTGTCGCAGAACAAGAATCTGAGGGCAGAAACACAATCCCTGGGTCGGTCACTTTGTCATGTGACTGCAATTTACTGCAAACTGTCAGACAGCGATGTTTGTTGGGTAAAAGAAGATGACTCAAGGAAAGTCCAGGATTCCTAAATCATTAAAAAATTAATTAATTTAAAAAAAATAAAAAAATCGACTTTTTAAGATCTAAAAAGTAAGATTTTAGAGCAAACAGCTTCGCAATGATATATTATGTGTTTTGATTTATAAACAGGCCATAACTACTAGCTGGATATACAGCTATTTAACTGTGCAAAAATCCCTGCAACAGATGGTATTTGATGCTTTTATTTACCACCATAGATAGTATAAAAGATGGAGGAAGCTTCTGGCTCTGAATGAAGAACATGCATTCTTTTAAAGGCCACCAGGGGGCGACTCCCGTGGTTGCAAAAAGACTTCAAGTTGAAGTCTTGCTCTGACATGGGAACTGAACAGGGTGCTTTAAAATTTCACTTTTCAAACTAAAAGCCCTCAGTTATTGACAGGATGTTATCAAGATGCTTTAATACTGTGAATAAACAGTTACTTTTAGAAATTAACAGGATGCTCCAAAAATATCTCAGATTTTCAAAATAAAAGCCCTCTGTAAGTGTTAAAAAAAAAAAAAAAAGTCTTAAGTTTTATATTTTCTCACAAGTTGTCATTTTTGTTTAATTTTTTCAATTCATTTTACATTCAGTTAGTTTCCAGGGCATGTTTGCTCCTTTCACTTTTTTAGTTAGTTTTCTAAGTACACAATATTGTTTCAGTTTGTTTTATTTTTATTTCAATCAACTAAAATGTTTTCCCATGCCTAGTTTAAGTTTAGTTTTTTTAAGACCTTAATTGTAATGTCAACTTTTAAAGACTTTATTAATGACCTGCAGGAACCCTGGAGGACAAGAGGAGTCGAGAGGAGCCTGACACTTTACACATTAGTAAAGGGATGTTCAAGGGGAACCAGGTGGAGTTTAAGGTTAGCAGGGAAAGAAGTCAGACTGCGTGAGGAGGAATTGCAGTGGTAGGTGAAGAGGTACCTCCTCCTGAGCGGAGTAGAGCTCCTCTCTGGTGCTGCAGATGGTGCTCTCCCTCTGCTCTCTCAGTGCCTCCATGTCAGCCTGCAGCTTCCCAAGCTGAGCTAAAAAATAGTCACACACACAGCAAGTGAGATGTGACAGATAAAAACAGATACAAACCTGTGGTACAGCTTTTTCTCTGTGTTCACTCACTCTGCAAGTACTGGATCTGTTTGGTCGACTCCTCAGTCACCTGAGAGTTACTCCTCCTCTCCTCCTCCAACAGAGCTGCACACAAAGAGTCACATGGTCACCATGTTTATACCACCATTCTCTTATACTGTCATGTGATATACAATTAGAGTTATTTGTGTTCAATTTCATCAGAACAACATCAACTGTAATCTCAAATAAACTCAACAATACAAACACTGTAGGAGGCAAACTTTAAACCACGTGACATCCACTGAGATGAGGGGAGTTTGTGGACAATAACGAACTATAATTTATTCACAGCTTGTATACTATCCATGTGAGAACACCTTTAAGTTACCTTGTAGCTCCAAACATTTCTGCTTGCCGGTGTTGGCTAATTCTTGGGCATCCAGAAGCTCTCTGTGAAGATAGTGGATGACCTGCTCCGTGTCTCCAGGCTCTAGACCAGCCCGATGCAGCTCAGCTACACACACAGACACACACAGTATATTAAGTATGATATCTTTTTACATTAATAGATTCTTTAAAAAAAACAAATAAAAAAAAAAAAACAGAACACATTCAATGACAATTTCATGGTCTACAAATGAAGTGTCTGTATCCACAGGAGTCATTTTTTAAAAACAGAAACTTTCAAGATGTAATTTTCAGAGTGCTTCTGTCAAGCATTACAAAAAAACATTCTTTATTGTTAGATCATCAGTAAATAAAAATATAAATACATGGCTTGTATTTATATAGAAAACAGACGCTGCCAGCACAAAAACAGCCGGCTGTAGATCATGTAGCTAAAAGATGGATGTAGAAGCCGTCGGCCCTTTGGGGGTTGACTATACGCCAAAATAGACCTGTTACTCAGGTTTATATGTGTATGTTACACATAAGTAAATGTAACCCCACTTAACAAAACAAGACCAAGACCTTCAGGGACAAACACAACTGAACAGCTCCCCCTAATGGACAGTTAAATGCATTAATGGTGTTTTGGGGTTTATGATCACAGGTGAGCAGTCACAGTTACCTTTGAGCAGAGCTACTCTGTTCTGCGGTTCATTCAGCTCCTGGTCGTTCATGTTTCCATCTGAAACACACAAAACACACATCCACACACTTTTAACACTCCTGTGGCTGATTAGAGATCTAAAATCCAACCGTTTAAAGATAAAACAGATACTGATAGATGTACAGCAGCAGACAATAATCAGTTTATAATATATTTTGATTTCTGGCATTTAATTTATAACCTCTATAAAAAAAACTGAAACATTACAACATTTTCAGCAGATTATTTAAAAGTTACTCAATGATTAATTACAGAGCAGACGCTGTGAGCATAACAGATGCAAAACTTTAAACACTATTCAAAAACAGGTCAAACTGAAACAAAAAATAAAAAATGAAGGATGAAAACAATCACCAAAATTACACTCAAACAGATGAACACGACTGAGCGTTTCACTGACCTGACGTGTCGTCACTGCTGCGGTCTTTGCTGGGACTCAGAGTGTCGGACATGTCTGACTCTTTGGCATCCATCTGATTCCCTGTGGACACACAGACGTCAACCAGGAGGGACAGAACTTAGAAAAACTACAGTCTAATGACTTTAAAGGGCACATTTGTAAGTACAACATTTACAACATGAAATTTGTGCTTTGTGTATCAATGATGGGACACCAGTTAACCTCACAGTATCAAATATACACACATACCCTGCGTGTGTGGCCAAGATTATTAAAGTTAACTAAAACTAGCTGTGGTAAAACATTTTATCTGACTGAAATAAAAATCAAAACTAGACTTTTGATAAAATTAAAACTATTTTAAATGTGAACTTACAAAACAAAAATTAAAAATAGACAGAAAATGCCTTCAGTTTCTGTCACTTTGGGAAAATTTGTCATCACAACATTCCTGATGAGGTTTTGGTGCTTATGTTTATTGAGACTTAGGATGTCTACATGACTGAGGCAGCTACCTTCAAAAAGTGCTGTGGTTATATTGTGATACCTATCATCTTGTCCCTTACAAATACCCTCCATTTTACAATAATCAAAGCTAATAATCAAAACTAACAGTGAAACTAATAATACTAAATTAAAACTGAGCATTTTCAAACAATAAAAACTAAACTTGAATAGAAAAAACAAACTAAAACAATATAATACAAATAAAAACTAATTAAAAAAACAAAACTGTAATAACTCTGGTGTGTGCTCCACCTTTGAGTCGATCAGGGCTGGTGAGGATGTCGTCTCCCGCCGTCTGGTTGTTCTGTAAGTGAGCATCCATCACTTCTACAAAACAAACATACACACCATAGAAACATCAGGGCTAAATTTCTAGTCACAGTTTGTTTTTGGTTCTCAGATGAAACTGTATCAGGACTGAAGAAAATTCCTCATCAGTACTCTTACTGGAAGCTTAATTGAGCTCTTAACTTACCATCAAAGTTGGCCAGTTTGTGGATTGATGAACTGACGGTCTCCTTCAGCTGTTTGACAGCTGCAGAGAGAAAAAAAGAAAACCAGAAGAAATCAGTTTAAATAAGTCAGAAAACAACAAATCTGGACCTAAATCGTTCAGATAAATCAGAGTTGAATCATTTAAAGCTTCTGAATGTTTAAAGAAATCTGTGATAAGTTAGCTGAGAAATCTCACCGGGTGTTCGTCTCATATAAAAACGACTGATCAACAGATACTACATAAAAAGTACCTCTACTGGGATTATTACTGTGTACTAAATACAGAGTGGTTTGTATTTTAGTGTAATCTTATAACCTGGGACCTGAAGGTTGTGTAGTTGCTCTGGACAGAAGCGTCAGATGAATGACAAAAACATGTAAAACATGGACTGAGCCAGGTTACAGCTTGAAGTAAATAATCACCATTTCAGACATCTCACTTACACATCCTCACAATAAATGAGGGACATTTTTTTGCCACTTCTGTACTGTAAGAATTAAATCAATTAAAACAGACTCAATGTGGAAGTAAAGTTAATAAAATGAAATAAAACCTTCATGTACACACCAAACTACATTTACTGGGCCGAGCTGTTATCAGCTGTTCACACAATAAACTTCAAACTAAAACGCAGAATCAACAAGCCTCAGATCAATCAACTCCAACTGATCTCAAACAAAACTCCTGCTTCATCTAAAGTTGTATGCTCTGTGTATACATTACGTACCATACCAGAAACGCTTCAAGGAGCCTGACAGCTGATGGTGAATTGTAGTCAACAAACAAGGGAAAGTAGCAATAGAAATTCAACACTGGATGATGATTTGCTCATAAATGTAGGCAGTCCATCTACATTATCACACACTTGCTACTTCATCTGCTTCAGGTATGAGTGACAACATGATAAGCGTGTAAAAAGGCAAACTTTCTCCAAGTGATGTGGCAAAAACAGACCCGAGTGAACTAATTTAGTGGAAAAACAAAAAGAAACATGCAGGAAAATGCTTAAGAAGAGGAAGCATAACTGAGGAGTGTCTGAAAGAATTACAACCACAAACAAACAGTATAAAAATCATCAAAAGTGAGGAGTTCAATGAGCAAGAACGTTTGGTTAGTGAAACATCACCAAGCTCCAAAAGTAATCTAATTATTCTCACACTGCCACCAAGTATGACACTGAAAATCAGGCCTAGGTATGTCCCGTGTCCTCGTTCTTCACGATGAACCACGTAACAGTTTTTCTGTAGCTTCTGACACAAACCAACAATCACGCATAGGTCTTACTGTAATCTATGAAGAGCGATACATGTTCAGTTGTAAGTAACCTTTATTAAAATATTCTGATCAAATTAAAATGCAAAGACCGAGTTTCTGAAAATGTTTGAAAATGCACAGATTGCAGTAACTAAAACCTGCTCAAATGTCATGCACCAAATGGCATATCCATGACCTCATCACGTCATATTAGTAATTGGTATCAACACTTTCCACACGCTTTTCTCCTACTATCTGTTTTCACAGATATTGTATTTTTATAAAGGCGATTTACAAATAAAGATGCATTAAATACTTCCCATTGAGACTGCATGTTAACCAGCCATTTTCATGCTGCTGCTTTTTTAAAAACATTAAATCCTGATTTTATAAAAATGATGTCAACTATCTGATAAACTCTCCATTAACAAAACAGCTGTGATCTCATTCTTGTGGAGCTGTACAGATTCTATTCTACAAAAAGTTGCTAAATTTGTCAGTAGGCACATCATAAAAAATGCTCAACATCCAACTAACCGAGTGGGATCATTTATGACCTCAGCTGTATATTTCTATGTGCTGTTGTGACGATTTTCATTGTAAATGTATGTTTATGTGCTTTCCATTTTTCTGATTTTTATCTCTCAGTATGCTTCATTTGGCTTCTCCTGGCAGTGTTGGGCCTCCGTAGAGAAGAAAGTAAAGGAAACGATAAGAAAATCAGTTTCTGTATTCAGCAGGAATGCATGCTTGTACTCACGCGGACACTCAATCAACTGTTGGATTCTAGTCGAGTCTCCTCCGCTGTTGTTAACATGACAGTTGTCTGATAGAAACACAGAGAACTGACGTTACTATGACGACTATCAGAGCAGAGCTGGGCATTTATTTTAGATTTTATTGATTCTGCTTATCAATGCCAGACATCGACTTGTTTGAATTTGTGGATATTTTTGGTTTCTTTCCCCACTCGTCTTGATTTTAAACTGGTTTTACTGTAATATTTTCATGAACTCCACTCATTTTGGTGTGTATACTGGTATATTTTGTGTGGGCATATTGTGTCTCGTGTTTGTGTCCGTGTAGCCCGTATATGCATACTGAAGAGCAGACATTAAAATCTGATGTTCTGGATTAGGTAAGCAGAATCAAAAACCATCTTTCTTAAGAAGATCTACAAATCTGGAATAGGCTCCAGTTCAGAATTGGCTCTCCATACCCACTCCTGTTTTAGACAGGACGGGTGGAGCCGAAGACAGAAATCATGATGGACAAACGGGTAGAAGCAGGTAGAAGGCATGACAGAACTAACGAGTTACAGAGAACTATGAGGACAGATAAATGCTTGATAAAAGGATGAAGCAGAAATTAAAGCCATATATAATAACTGGTACTTCAGACAGAAAGTTATAACACAGAGCTTCTGGACAGATACCACATCAGACGGGATGTGGACAAGCAAACAGCAGACAGACAGGAAACTTAAAGTCTCCCAACAACTTTTCAGTTCAACGTCATACCCACAAAATGCAAGTTAACCAGCACAATAGTTTGAAGTTAACTCTATTTAAATTTTAAATATACAACAATAATTCCACCTAATTTTCACATTTAAGCACAAATGTTCCCAAATGTAAGTTGTTACAGAAAAAGTGAAATCAAAAAGGTCCAACTCCTAATAAACTAACAACACATAGAAACTGAGTCCAAGTTTTAGATTAAACTAGTTAAGATTTGAATGTGTAAAACAGCAGGCTCATTTTAAGTAAAGTAACATGATCTAAAGTTATTTCTCAAGAAAACTGGAGGACAGTAATGTGAAACTGATGAAACTGGCTAATGTACCCTAAAGCCATATTCGCAGGGGTCAAATATTACCTGGAGACCTGTAGTAATTTCTAAAAATTGCAGAGGTTACCTATGATCTTAATCCAATGCAAATCTGCAAATTTGAAAAATAAAAATTCCACAGCTAATAACCCACCATACTTTACCCAACAGATTCAGAATATCTGGATTCAAATTAGTTTCTGATATTTTCTTAAAAACATCAAGATGATGACTCCCAAATTTTTGTATTTCAATCTGATATTTATTTGTGAAGATATGATGTAAAATGTCCAACTTCACGTAGCTCAAATGTGAAGAAAAGCGATGTTTCTAGCTCCTCCCATCCACCACAGGTTTGTTTTAAGCAGGGATAACACAACTAAATTAAGAAGAAGCTAAAATAAAAGCTTTCTGAACACAGATAAACTGCTAAATCTTTAAATCTGTCAGATTTATTGTAAACTTGGCTGCAGGCTGACAGCGGCTGCCCTTTCTCTTTCTAACAGAGATCCTTGCAGCATGCAAGGGTGAATCTAAAGAAGGGCACAACATTTACTCCACTATATTTATTTACTCAATTTTCCTGCTATAGATTTATAATATAAAACATACTGTATATCTACCAATAAATTATGTGATAATCTTATAAATAAGTGGCCAGTAAAAATCTGATCTACTGGCCTAGGATGGGGGGGGAAGTTACATTGAGCACTGAATCCTGTTAACAAACAGAGAAACCAAACAATCACATCACCTCCTTGGTGGAGGCAATTAGAGATGGCAGATTTGAAGGGGATTAAGGTCACATCACACTTATTATAAATTACTAGATGTTCCCAGGTAATATGAGTCCTGTGCCAATAGGGCTTAAAGCAGTGGTTAAAAATTAAAATAAAAATTTAATATAAAAGAAATGTTCCTCTGTATTCTAAAATAAACCATCTTGATACAATTAACTTCAACAAAAAAAATGGAAAACATTTCTTTAAGAATGAGTCAGATGAACTCTGATGTACAGAATCAGCTCCCAATCCAGTTAAAAACCTAATATTTAGTTTTTATAACTCATTTTATAGGTCTGATTTTTATATCTCTCTGATTATATCTAAAAATTCAAGAACATATTATTCCCCAAACTCAAACTTATTTAGTTTAGCTTCTTTCTAATTACGCTGTATTCTAACAGCACTGTTTTGTTAATTCAGTGAAGGAAAACCTGTTAAAAAAGAAGCCTAAATATAAAATAAGTTGTTTATTATTATGATAATCAAACTAACTACCATCAGTATCTTCATCTTCCCCAACTGCACCATCATCGGTGTCTGTATCCTCCTCATCCTCTTCTTCCTCCTGGCTCTCAGGTGTCTGCAGGCTCTGTTTGTCCTCGACAGGCTCCTCTACCGGTCCGTGGGAGACAGTGACGACATCTGTCATGTGACCAGATCAGATATAGACGATTTTGTCGAAACGTCACCAGCCAGACATGTTCAGCACAGAGTCTAAATGATGGCGGGTTCCTTTACAAAGTGGGTACTGTGGCGAGGTGCGCAGTGAGGCAGTCACCTGCAGCATTCACGTTCAGAGTGACGGCATTCAATCACCAGAGGTTGATCAGTGACCAGAAGCTTCTTTTCCCCAGAGGAAGAAAAACAAAGCAGTGGACAGTTTGGAAACCACGGAAACAGCCTAGATTATCCAACAAGCCCCAGAAAAACTGCCACCACATCCCTGAGTCAACCTGCCTCCGAAACAATCACACCAAGTGGCTACACAAACCATCATGCTATTGAAAGGACAGGACCCACAAATATTTGCCCCTAATGGTCAACAGGACGAGGAGGAGTACAATCAATAGCTGAAATCAAGCTACAACAGTGGTTCTCAAACCTTTTTTTTTTTTTTTTTTTTTTTTTTGTTTTTCCCCTTTAA
>VUQI01003575.1:35770-46061 GCA_015106735.1 Paratilapia polleni | reverse complement strand
GGTCAAAAACTTTTTTTTTTTTTTTTTTTTTTTTTTGGCATGTCGCCCTTCAGAAGTCAAAAAACATTCACACCCCACACCCCACTATTTTATCAATCACTTACAATTAAAAAAAGACATTCAGTTTTACTTAAATTAAGGTTCAAATCATCAGCGCAACTGTTTGTCCGTGTTCCAACCTGCAGCAGCTCACCCCCCAGTTTCAAAACCACTGAGCTTCAGTAACATATTTACAGAACGCACCAAAAAAATCCTATTTCACTCACTTTTCTCCAAGTCTTTTTTTTCCCCACTTACTGTCTCTATCTAAAAGCAAAGTTAAAACAAACAGCTCCAGCTGCCAACAAATGGTGTCATCAAGCTCCTCCTCCATTTCTTATTGTCAGTGGCATCAGAAGAATCACAGATCAGGAGTTTGGAGACGCGCAAACAAATTTTTCGCCCGAGTATCATAATATCTTCTCCTGACCAAGTTCAGAATATCTGAACTTCTATTTTTCAAAAGAAAAAAAAAAAAGAAGACGACTCTATTCACGCTGCCCAGCGTGATTTTACATCAGTTTGCATCATTGCATAAATATGTAATTGCACTGTGTGAAAACGTTGCTTCTTGTTTGGTGTGAATGCACCATAACAAACTTCTGAAGAATTACCACCATGATTATCCTCTAATTTTCTATCAGAAGAACCAACAGACTGTATGATGGATGTAATGACTCTGTAATGCCTTAGTCCTATAATGTCTTAATTGTTGTAATGTGTAATGTAAAGCTCAGCTATTTAGTTACTTTTTCCAAATAAGTAATAAGTGCTACTGATTAAATTCTACCGCGTTTCTCTGTTCCTTTTCTTGTGACAAAAATAAAAAAATAAAAAAATAAATAAATTACTGGTAATGTTTTTGTCTCCTTCCAACTCCAATGTGCATGTAGAAAGTATCCAGCAAGCCTCATGGCAGAAAGGACAGTCTAAAATTTTGGAAATATTCGCATTAATTCATGCTGTAATAAGCAGAAATGATGCTGGTCCTACATCCTCCCCATCCTTCCCACTGAGAAGTATCCTGGAAACGCCTCTGTAATGCTGTAACCTTGTAACAAGTTACTTTTAAAAGTAACATGACCACAATCTAATGGTTTCCTTACAATTTCCCAATATTGGATTACCTTCATTTAGGTCACTTCAGCTCAGTGCTGACGTTTCTAAATGTAAAAGAGGAAATTGACACTTTCTGAATACTCTCAGGGCCTATTTGGACGGTTCAATTCGTGCACTCAGAAAAATATCTTTACATCAATATTTTATAACCCCATGAGCTACGGATAAAAAGGAAACTTGAAGGCTGGACATCACGCTCCAATAAACAAGACGAAAACAGAGGAACAGCCATATTTCCAGGGTGACAGACAGATGAGCAAGTTCAGTGGCAATAGCAGCAAGCAACAGGAAATTACACGGAAATCATGCAGGAAGTTGTCATGCATCATTCGTGGAGGATGAGGAAGTGAAGTTAGGAGCGACAGAGATACAGAAAAAAACCAACGGTGGCAGAGAGGACGCAGACCGGAGACATGTGGACTCACCCAGACTGTTGTTCTCTTTAATGCTTTTCTCTTGTAGCTGCTCTAACCGCACTGTAAACAACAATAAACAACAACAGCAGCAGAGAGAAGCGTTCACTAACAGGAAGTCCAAACACAGCCTTACAACAGGTCAAAGACATGTTCTGACCCAGGCAAGAGGCGCTATGTTTTTAAAGTGATTGGGTTGAAGGGTGCTGTATGTTAGCTGGTTAAATAGGACAGTGTGAGTGTGTGAGTATCTGTGAGTGCGTATAGTTGTAGAGATGCACCGACTGATCAGCTGGTGACCAAAAGACATTGAAAGACCATCACTGGATGTATCCAACTCTTCAGAAGTGTTAACTGGGTCAGTCAGTATAAAAATCTGTCAAATCTGGACAGATTTGACAATTCTGTCAAGCCATGAAAAATTTTACCTTAAACTGTGAAAAATTTTCATGGCTTCATTAAACAGACTAAAGTGACAGAAAATTTTCCAAGTTTCAGGACCTCAAAGTATACAGTGATGGGTCGAAATTTGGTACTTTTTAAGTTGCAGAAGTAATCACGACTAGAAGATCAGTCTGGTATCAAAATGAAGGCAAAAAGGAGAGCTTTCATATGTTATGACTTGTTTTGACCACCCACCTTTCTCTCATGAAATATGATCCTTGAAAGTTTACGCACTATTTGTAGTTTTCTCCAATGAATTATCTGAAAACAGATCAAACATCCAAGGTGCCAATGCTTGTGTCTGTTCCTCTACATCGTAATCATTAAAGTGGTACCGTTTTGTTACTGAAACTATGATCTATGCCATGACACTGATCAAAGTTGGTTACAGACAAGAAAAAATTGTGCTGAACAAAAACAAGATTTTAGCTTTAGATTGTGACACTTGGAGTGGGTGTAAAATTGATGCGGTTGCAGTTTTTAAACGGAGCTTAAATGTGTTTTTCAGCCCTGAAAATTTCATGTAGATAACTCCTGTATTTATGAAGCTATGAGGGATCAAAATGAATGGAAAAATAAGGCGACTTCAAACGCGCAACATTTCAATATATTTCAAGTCAGTTCAGAAGTCAGAAGTTAACATAACTCATATTTCAACGTGATCTCTTCAGCTCTGTCAACATTGTTTAAAGTACACAAATCAGTTTAACACAGCACAGTAACACTGCTGCCTGCAGGCATTTTGGATGCGTAATTAAATGCAGACATGCAAAACATTAAATCTAGTCAGATAAACTCCAATTCATTTTCAGCTTGATATTATCTGAAAAAAGGAGCACTTTATTTTGAGATTTGTTTGAGTTAAGAGTGATAGAAGGCACAGTTGTGAAGAACATTTTTTTTTTTTAATTAAATGGACTGTGTTTTATTACATAACAGAACAGAAAATCCCATTAAAGAAAAAACCATCCAACTATTTTGTGCTGCTTATCCAGGTCAGCGGTAATCTGGACAGAGAAGCCCAGATCTCCCTCTCCCCAGTCACCTCCAGCTCTTTCAGGGGGACACCACAAAGTTTCAAAGCCATTTGAGAGACAGTCTCTCCAACACTGGGTCTGTCCCAGGGTTTGCTCCCAAAAAGACATGCCCATAATACCTCACACAGGACACATCCAAGAGGCATCCTAGTCAGATGTCTGAATGACCTCAACTGGCTCATTTCGAGCAGCGACTCAACTCTAAGCTCCTCCTGAACGACCAAGCTCCTCACCCCATCTCTGAGGAGGCTGAGCCCAGAGCCCCTTCAGAGGAAACTCATTTCTGCTGCTTATTACATGCTCTTAGTCTTTACAGAAAAGCTTAGAAAATAGTTTTTTTTTCTGTTTTATCAATTATAGTTCCTAGAAACAAAAACACTGGAATCGGCCAAGAACACTGCAATCGGAGCATCTCTGTATAGATGTTCATGTTGTGAGGATGTAAATCCATTTACCCAGTCACGTTTAGGGACTCTACTTCTTTTTGGTGACAAATCAAAGTCATCATAATGTAAACAATTCAATTTTAGGATCTAGACGTTTGGGCAACCTTTGATTAGATTAAGTGTCCGGGAAATCGATCTAAGTCCGTGTAACGTCATGTGAAGTGATGTGTTTGTACCCTGCAGGGCAGCGAGCCTCTCGTTGGTGAAGTCATTGTCTGCCTGCAGAGCCTCGATGCGAGCCTGGAGAACCTGCTCCTTCTCCTCCATCTCTTCAATCCGCAGCTCCAACTCCCTCTTCTCTGTTGCTCCCCGCTGAGTTAACTCCTCTTGTCGGCCTTCTGCCGCCTGGAGGAGAAGAGTGAGAAAAGGAAGTCAAGGAAGGTTGGCAAAAAGCAAGGGGCAGAGGAGGGAGAAGGAAAGGGGAGAAAAGTGGAATAAGGGAGAGGGCATGGAGGAAAAAGGAGAGAATGATGATCAAAACAAACAGAAAAAGATACAGCATAAAGAATGCAAAGGAAAAATTGAGTAAGGGAGATGATAAAGGAGCAAAAAGTACAGGGAGAAGAAAGGAGACAGTGTCAGAAGGAACGAAAAGGGAAACAGATAAGAAAGGTGAGAAAGCACAGATGGAGAGAAAAATAATAAAATAAAATCCATCAGTGTTGAAAAACAAAACTATTTTAAAGGGACCTTTTATGCCTTTTCCCTTATTTTCTGTCATATATGTACATATATATACTGTTATAGTGGTGGATGTTTATATTAAGGATGGCCAAAGTTTCAAACAATGAGGTCAGTGTATGTACAGGTAAATCCCCGTGGGCCAAAAGCTCAGCCTTCAGACCTTCTTAATACTGTTTTAGACAGTTTTTTATTTTATTTTTATTTTACTCTTGGTTCTGTATGATGTCAGAGAGAGAGCTGTTCAGGACTTCTGTATGCGAAGGACAGCCAATCAGAAAAAAGTTGGCTTAAAGGGGGTAAAGTTGGCTTAAAGCTTAAACTGCTTATTTCAGACAGAGGATGAACTGAGGGTCTACATAAAGGCCCAGTATATCATTTTGAACTGTGAAGCATGCTACTCTACCAGAGTCCAAGGATAAAAATATTGAACTTAAAATAAGCATTATACATTCCCTTCACTGAATTTATAGCATTATTTTGCTCTAAATAAATATACAAAACAATATATTAAATTTGTTTTAAAATAAAATAATATTGCAGGAAAATAAATCATGTTTCCTTTACAGTTACCTTAATTTTGTCAGTGAGCTCTTTGATCTCATTGACGGCCGCGTTGTACTTGTTGGCGAGCTCCCTCAGCTCCTCCTGACTCCTCTCAGACATCTCCTTCAGGTGGGTGCACTCGTCCTCTGTGTTACTGAGCGTTCGCTACACAACAGCAGAGACAAAATCAAATGTTAAACATAAAATGTCAAAAGACTCTTCATGCTGTGTATACAGTATATACACATGTATCGTACCTCCACCTCTGACAGCTTCCTGACCACCTCGATCTTCTCCTGCAGGACTCTCCTCAGAGACTCCTTTGCCGTTGTCTCGTAGTTGTGTTTGTCCTCCTGAAGAGCCAAGAGTTCCTTACGGATCCCTTCCTCCGTCTGGGACTAAAAGAACATTTTTAAAAGTTGACCATCATTTTCACTTAGTTTTGAGTTTTGAAGAAGTGTTTAGAAGTTTTTATGTGTATGTTTACCTTAGAGTACGCCTGTAACTGACTGCCCATCACCTCCAGCCTGGAGAGCAGACGGTCCTCATCAATCAAAGCCTGGTGGAGACACACACTCAGTAAACAGCAGTTCATATTCACATTAGACAGAAGGGAGTGACGGGAAAAGGTCTCATCCTAAAAATTACAGACAGAATTGAAGTATGTTTCCTTCTTATTAAAGGAAACATATTTCAAAACATACTTAGGTGGCTGTGGCTCAGGAGATAGAGCAAGTTATCTACTAACCGGAAGGCTGGTGGTTCAATCGATCCCTGGCTACTCCATTCTGCATGCCAAAGTATCCTTCGGCAAGATACTGAACCCTGAGTTGCCCCCGATGCGTTCATTGGAGTGTGAATGTTTGTGAATGCACTTAGGCATACAAAAAAGCGCTTGTGTGAATGGGTGAATAAGGCATGTAGTATAAAGCACTTTGAGTGTTCAAATAGAGCAGAAAAGCGCTATATAAGAACCAGTCCATTTACCATTTACTTCAAATTAAAAGAGAAAGTTAACTCTTTAAGAGCTGTAATATTAAATGCATTATTAAATAACTAAAAGCGTTGTGCCTGCTTTTGTCGTGACCATATTCATGCACATAACGCTGCTGCAAATAGGATCTAAAAATGTGGGAAACATCATACTTTTATGTTCTTAAACAGACTAAATGCTGAACTGCCACAGAGAGTGAAAACAGCTGTGGGAGTTTCATGACATTTGGTCTTCTCCTTATTGCAGTCCAGAAATGGAGAATGAAACGTGGGATTTCCTACCTGCCAGCTGCTCTCTGAGGCCTCCTGAGTGGTGGCTAACAGACGTTGCAGAGTGGCTAACTTCTGCTCCAACATCTGCTCTCTGTGTAAGGCCTCCTGGAGAGAGAGAGAGAGAGAGAGAGAGAGGGAGGTAATCAATGAATCAAGTCTAATTTTTATTCACTGATATGAAATTAGTGCATTAGTTAAGTTGAGTTAGCTGATTTTCCTTTGTTATTATAATGTGTAAAAAATTTTGATCAATTATATTCGTTTCTAAAATCAAAATCTTGATTCTCCAGGAAAGATTCCTTCACTCTTCCTTTAGAGGTAATTTCACCATTTACTCCTCAGCTTTAGTTCTTGTCCTTACTTTACAGAACATTGCTTTTTGGTAAGTACCTCTGATGCTTTTCATTATCTAATCAACTCTTCTGATCTCACTAAATCATTTCACATCACAGACAGAAATGTGGCAGTAGTCCTGTCATGCATTCTGCTCATTTTCCAGCTCCATATTTTTTATTCCTCAGATTGTAACAGTAGCTTTGCATGAGTCACAGTTCAAAATCCTTGTTTTTTTCTTCTTATACTGAGCCTTGATGTAGCCCCTTGGTTCATCCTCTGTTTAAAACAACCTGTTTCAGCTCCTCTGACAGTTTTCTTCTGATTGGCTGCCCTTTGTAAACAGAAGGGTTAAACAGCAGGTGGGTGAGGCTTCCATGCCTGATGGCCATATTAAGGATATCCCCTCCATATGGTATCATACTGATCAAAGGGTAGAGAAAACTGTCTCAATCTGAGTGTTTAGAGCAGTCTGAAGCCCAAACTTATGGCTATTTGAATCTTTGGCCATCTTTAATATAAGCATCCACTCCTCAGATGTGTTGCCTTTTTTACATTATTGTTAGTGTAGTTCTCGCATATGACCAGTAGGTGTCAGCATATTACCTGTAGATACTGGGAAAGCTGGAACAGTTCCTGAGAATACATACTGGGAGTGTTGGCTGAAACCTAGAAAACAAACACACACCATGGTAACATGCTGACAGTTGTCTGGGGTTCACTCAGCCTTTTGTTTAAATTCAAGGATGACAAACATGAAAAACCAAAGGTTAAAAGAGTAAGCTGTACATGCAAACACAAACGCACACACTGGTCAGTTTACAGCATCAAACTTTGCCCCAGTGCTCCTTTGCCCCAAACCTTTAATCACTTATCATTAAAACAGGAAGTATTTCATTCTTTGTGTTTCACACACATTTACTTTGACCTCCTGATGATTTTCTTAATGGGACTGGTTCTCCATTAACAATAATTTACTTCCAGCATCTGTGTATTAGTAATGTTTATCCATCATTTATCTTTATTAAAGCTGTTGTGAAAGGTTGTGTTTACAGTTTTGCCGGCTATAACACCGTAATTTTTTTGAAAAATAAATCTTAAACATCTAATTATTAGCCACTGCTTCATTTTAAGAAAAAGAAAAAAGAAAAAACAAGAAATATCAATCTCAGTTTAAGTATATTCTGTATTTAAAGTGTTTTCAGGACTTTTCAGACAGCTCTGTGTGAAAAGCCACCAGACTCTGCTGAACCTGTTGCTGTCTCCATCGGTTACTTTGCTGGTGAGACCGATATTTTAACACGTTAATCCTAAATCAGACTAATGTGTTAAACATGAGAGTTACACAGCAACCCCCGTGTTCTCTGAGGTAAAGTTAGTGTTTTGTTTGGTGTCAAAAGTATGTGTCAGTAAACGCAACAGCTCAGATAAAATATCAAAAAGGGGCTGTGTGACAGCAAGCAAAATGATGAAATCACTCACAATATAACCTACACGAACATTTTCATGTTCTCCCATCATCTGAAGAACTGAAACCCCTGTGAAATAGTTCAGCTGATGATGTCCCCACAGAAATAGGACAACACTGTTCTTGCCTAGTGGGGCTAATGTGGCTAACATAATTATTAGCTTTAATCATATGCACACAGACCAGAGCTCTGTGGAAAATTAAACTTTAAGGATGACAACAATGAGAAGTACTGGTGTTTCAGTGCAGTTAAACTCCAACTATCAACACTCACACATTATTTTAATACCGCCAAATAAATCTCTTCTCATGGACATATTTTTCTGTTCCTGTTGTCAGACAATAGAATGACTATGAAATACTGATATCAATGTGGTGCAACACAACAGGAAAAACAACTAACACACTTGAGATGTTGACCAGTTTACATCACTGAAGCTAATACAAAGATCTCTAGCTGGTTCTCTCTAATCTGTGTACATGTGTAAAAATCATAATCAGTATGCCCTTTTCTGTCACAATGTTTTATGTTTGTTCCCAGAGTCAGAACAGAATTGGTCAAAGAAAACTTTTACACATGCTGCCCATTTTTCCAGGAATAATCTACAGAAGGATCTGATATATTTATATACACATGTATGACTGTGTGTCTTGAGACCTCAGAGGCGTGAGGATCCCACTTTAGGACACTTAATTATGTTTGAGAAGTGGCTCAAATGTAGTCACAGCTCCTCCCAGGCGCTCTCACACACCAGCCTACATTCCTCAGGCAGGTTACACCGATGCCCTGCTATTCTCTCTGCAGGAGACAGAGAGGGAGCAGGGCGACGCAGCAGAGGAAGCCAACATGGAGGTAAACAATAAGCCTGGCACTGCACTGTATGGTATGGAAAGATAGAGTTGTACATATGTTAAAAAAAATAAATACTGTTATGGTGCCATGTGTCAGTATGATAGGGACTGGTGTGGTGCAGGAAGCTATGAAAAGGTGTTTCTTATGATATGACAGTGATTTACTGGTTCAGTCTATTGTATGATGAATTATTCTTAACACTGAGAACCAGCTGTTGCATGCTGATTAATTCAACTAACTGCAAAGTAGCTCTAAAACTAACACAAACCAAAGCAACTAAAGCTTTGCTGACTCAGGATTTTAGCCATTTATCTTTCACGGCTGATACCTTATTACTGCAATTTCTTGATACCAGTACAGGGTTTTCTATACTCAAAATGGGCCTTTGGGCGGCCCTGATTATGTGTTGTATTACTGAACAGAAATCTGTGCACTTTCCTGTTATTTTCTGACGATTTATTGAAACTATTCTATGCTTGTGCAAATGAAATCCCACTTTAAAAAAGACTGAAATTATTATTAATTTAAAAAAAATATATAAAATACGCACAGTCTCAATGAATTTAGCACCTAAATTGAGGGAAAAACCAAAAAGTGAACTTTAAATTGGAGCTCTTTTGATTTACTTGTTTGTTTTTTTAAGCTGGCGGTCTACTCCTGCATGCCTTCATGTTCACATCTTTGAAGCCTGTCTGTGTATGCTTGCAACATTTCCTGAAACAGCGGCAATCTTTTAGTTTTGAAGAGTCTCTTAGTGTTTGGACAGTCATCCCACACGGATGGGCAGACTTCCAAGTAGTATAATAAAAATGACCAATATTAGATCATTGTAATGAATTTTAAGTGTTAGATTTGTGGGAATTGCAAATCATACCAAACCTCACCAAAATTCAAACCATTTTGAAAAATCTTGAATGTAACCATCTGACAGATCATGTCTTGCTGTGTGGATTAATATACTAATGCACCTTCCAAGAAATTTGTGCTCGAGTTTTGGCGAAATTCTTAGAAGCCTGTCTATGTGTATACTCTGCCACATCCATTTTTTATTTACAGTCCATCATATCTGGCAACACTCCTGCTTTTCCTGAGTTTCTCCCATATTTTAAGACCATCTCCCAGCACACTCCCAAGCTGCTGTTAATCCCACCCTAATATTTTATTATGAATTTTTGGAATACATGCAACTATATTTCTTTTTTCTCCTGCTGTTACCCAAGTTGCCAGATTGCCTATAAAAGCAGTCTATATAGACAATTCACGCATCACACACAATTTTAATCCATCTGCCAACTCAACCTGGCCACACACAAGTTAAAGAGTGAGTGTGGCCATAGCACAGCTCACTATCTTAGCTGCTGCTTCACCGCTTCAGCTCACCTTACTGTGAAGGTGCAGTAAAAGTGAGACTTTAAAGCACACCAAAATAAGCAATGCCGAGTTGAGCCGTATGTACAATTTGTTGGAAGAGACAGGGAGATGTAGACTCTGATAAAGTTAAAATGACTTTTACTAATATGAATTTCACGAATCAATAGCTCATAAGTGAAAAGCTGAAAACACAACTTGGCGATGAGTTACAGTTACAAGTTTTCATCAAAACGAGACGTCCTCCGAGCTGGACTGATCAACAAGCATGCAAGAAC